>AYEL01090594.1:0-53953 GCA_000484575.1 Olivierus martensii
AAACATTCCAAGCACCAAACTGTAAATTCAACATAAGCTAAAAAGAAAAGCATTTTCAGTTTATAAATTTTAAAGCAAATTTATAGAGTGAAAATGCTTTTATTTTTAGCTTATGTTGAATTTACAGTTTGGTACTTGGAATGTTTTTCTAGGGAACCCTTCAATTTTCTGTCGATAAAATTATGTTGTTACCATTAATAGGCCCAAAAAATTTCAAATTGATTTTAACAATATACTTTACCTAGTTTTACCGACGTGCAAGTTGGCTACCATGAAATTTGCAGTGGTAGCCAATTGTTTACTCAACTTTTTGAACTTTGTCAAGCCCTGTATAAGCATAAATCATTTCACTTCACTTTTTCGTTTAATTGATTATGTAATGTATAATATAAAGTTCTATAATGGATCAATGAAACACTTGTTGAACTTTGTATTGTTATTAGTAGCATTATCTTTTAATCTAATTTTATATTTATTTTGTTTTATGTAGCCTTGCATCTGTCATTTTCCCATATAATTTTTTTCAAGAGTCTCAATGAAAACACTGTGTCAAGGTTACACTATATAACAGCATAAATACAGTATATACTGTATATGTTTAATAATAATAAAAAAAAATTTGAAAATTGTACTTTTTTAACATGCACTGCTTAAATGTTATCAATCAGTTATTGTTATCAAAATAGATTGGTCCCAAAACTGATTCTAATAAATGGCTTCTACTGTTATATATATATATATATACACAGTATATATACAGTCAAACCCTGATAAGATGCCCCCCTTGTTAAGCTGCCACCCTCTGACTGCCAAGAAATTTGACGGAACGGATCTTCCCTATGTTGATGGAATAGGCAACTCTGATAAGACACCATTCACCATCCATCAGTAGAAATATCTAAACAAATATCATTTTTAGTATTATATTTATCCTTGTTAATCTGCCAAGGCATGTGAGGTGTCTTTTAATGGTTAATCATGTGTCTCTTTAAGCCTGGTTCATAACTAAGTTGCAAAAAATTTAAGATCGTAAGTACCAGAGTGTTTCCATTGTTTATTGTGTACTGAGCAAATAAGGATACTGTACAGTAAACTGTGTACATTGTGTTTTACAGAAAACTCAAATTAGAGGATCAGAACAACAGATGGACATGTTTCTATACAGTACTGTACATATAGAGTACATGTACTATATTATAAACTATACAGTTTTTTAAAAATGTTAAGTTTGAATGTTAAATATAAATGTACTGTATTTTATTAAATTTAATAAATTCGAAGTTGATATTTATTTCTATACTACATGTGTTTTCTATTAACTGCCAACCCTGATTAGCTGACAAAATCATCCCCAAACAGATAGTGGCATCTTATTGGGGTTTGACTGTATTTTGAATATCATCAAACCTATGCATTTATTACAGGTTATTCATTTTTAAAATATATGATTCATAGATAAATATTTCTTGTAGATTGATAGAAAATGTTCAAAATGTGGACATGAAGGAATGACATATGCAACATTACAGACTAGATCTGCAGATGAAGGGCAGACTGTTTTCTATTCCTGTCCAAATTGCAAGTAAGAATTTTTTATGTATATATGTTAAAATAAATTTTATATATACAGGGTGTTTTGTAATGGTTGGGACAAAATCAAACCATAAATTTTTTGTATCAAAAGAATGAAAAAGTTCTTACAAACACAGACCAAAAATGCCACATTTAAGAGAAATATGCACATTTTATAATAATACTTTTTCAAAGATTGTAAAGGAAATGTGTTTAATTAATGAAATAAATTTAAAAAAGAAAATTGACATCATATTGTCCAAGATGGAAAATTGTAAGAAAATGTTAAACTACATTAATCAATAAATAAATAAAAAACTGACAAACACATATTTCCTTTGCAATCTTTGAAAAGGCACTACTATAAGATGTATATATTTCTCAAATACAAAATTTTTGGATGTATGTTTATAAGAACTTTTTCATTATTTTGATGTAAGAAATTTGTGATTTGATTTTTGTCCCAATTTTTATAGTACACTTGTATACTCTATTATAACTTTATTTAAATTAATTATTTGCTAAAATTTTTTAGGTTTCAAGAAACAGAAAACTCTTGATCATCTCCAACATCTTTTCTTTTTAAAAAAATTATATTTAATTTTGTAAAATTTATTCCAAACTTTTAATAAAATATTTTTATTACAAATGTATTCTATAACAAATATTTGATATTTGGATTTATAATATTGTTCTGAAGATGCTAACTATACTGAAAACACAATATTATGACAAAATTAATTTCATTAATATCAGAACATTTAAATTTTATCGAAGAATATTTGTTCTATAAAGTGATGGAAAAGGTAAATTATTTGAAGGTTGTAACCTATGGAAAAATATTTGATTAGTAATGCACTTTTAAAATGTAATATAACAATAAAAACAAATGTTCCTCTAGTTATGAACTTCTGTCAATTTCATTTTCAAATTTTAAAAAATCTCAAAAATTTTAAACATTGCAATAGCAAAATACTCTGTCAACAAATGTAATGTAAAAATTCTTAGTTATTTAACATATTTCAGCAGTTTCTCACGATAGTGGATTTTATACCAAAAAATCTCATTTTATAATAATTGGAAACTTTTTTTATTCATATCTTTGAAATAAGAAATTTCTAATTGGTCTAATTATGCCATATATCACACATTACAACATATATAATGGTTTTGATATCTCCGAGTTCAGAATAAGAATAGTGTACAAGTTACAAACTTATAAACAAATGTTTATAACTTGAGGAACACTTATAACATTTTTGTAAACAAATTGTTTAAAAATAATGAGAAAAATATATAATAGAACATATATAGAATGAGTACAATGCTGTTTATTGTTATACTACTGTTTAAAAAGTAAAAATAAATGATTTTTCCACTCAAATTTTAAAAAATAAATTATAAATAGAAAAACAGTTTAATCATTTCAACATTAGTTTTGAATTTCTCAACTTAAGTTTAAAAATGCAAAATGATTTAGAAATAATGTTTAACATGTTTAAAAAGATATATTGTATACATATCATTGTAATAATTTTTTGTATAAAAATATAAAAGATTCAGTAAAAGCTAGCTTAATTATGAAAAGTGTTTTAAAAAGTTTTTGTAAATTTTTAGTTTTTTCCTGAATTATTAAAAGCAAAAAATTTTGCCTTTTAAATTTGAGAATTTTTCAAATAATTTTTAAAATTTGGAAATTTCAGCATTTCAACACTTCTGATTATCCTGTTTATTATTTTAGAATTTTTTTTTACTTTAATTGCTATAAATATTAGTACAACTATGCTTTTTTGTTATCTATAATCCCTATAGTCCTTATAGAAGTCTCTCTCTCTTTTCTTTAGATTGTAAATGATCTAAGAAAAGAGTCAATACCTAAGAACTTTAAAGCCATCCTGTTACACTCACAAAAATGCACACAAAATACAAAGCTCTAAACAGGATAAATACTTTATTAACAGTTTTTTTTTTACTTTATTTGCTTTATCCTGTTTAGAGCTTTGTATTTTGTGTGCATTTTTGTGAGTCAATACCTTATATGATTTTCATATTAAATCTGAAAATTTTGTATTAGTCCTCCTATTTTTGATTTTCTTGATATTTTTTCAAGAAAATCAAAAATAAAAAGTGAGTGGCCTTTTAAGCCTCCAAATTAAATGTTGGATTAAAAGCAAAACTTTAATCCAACATTTTGCATATTTATCAATATTGATTGTATTTGATATTTTTAAAATTTCAAGATTTTAAAAATATCAAATGCAGTCAATATTGATAAAAACGTTTTTGTATTATCTTAAAACAGTTTATTAAAAACACATTAATTATCCACTGGGATTATAGTGGTCTTCTACACTACATTTTGTAATGATGCAAAGCTATTTCTGATCAAGACATATGAAAATCATACAAATTTGCAGTTTTTATAAAAAAACATAGTAGATATGATTATCAATATTATACAGCAGGGGTGGCCAACTTGTTTGTCATTAAGATCGACTTTATATGTTAACAATGAGTTCGCGATCTACCTTTGAAATTCTTAGTTTGATGGTGAGAGTAGAGATACGAGCCAAAACCACAGATCCCAAAACGACATTAGCCCAAAATGAGATATCTGGCAGCGGCGACGGGTTTTTCCTTTTATTTTACTCATAAATCTCAACACAATACTTCAACTCTCATAACTGTCAATTCATAGGTGCCATGTTGGCATCGTCAGCGAATTTAGAATTTTGTCTAAATGCTATGCTGCTACCAGCTATTCTGTTTTGGGCCATACTCAGCAATAAAGCAAAAGTTTGGCTTTAGTTGTCTAGAGAAGGCACTATACAGTAAGAGAGTCATCCGATAACTTACGAAGATAGACTACAAATCGTCCCGTGATCGACTGGTCGATTGCGATCAACTTGTTGGCCACCCATTATACAGTAAGACCCGGGGATATGTTCCAAGAAAACAAAGCGCTAAATGAAACAGTGCTAAACGAGATTATCTTAACACGTAAATAATGGGAATAGGTGAAACAGGACAGTGAATAAAAAATATATACATTCCTTTTTTTATTTTGTAACATGTATTATTGCTATTGTATTACATTAATTAACCTTTTTTTTATTTTGTAACATATGTTATTACTATTGTATTACATTAGTTATTGTCATTTATTATTATTAATATCGATTTGTATTCATAGATCGTTCATGAAAATCAAAAATATTTGAGTAAATAATTTGTTTGTGATGAGGAAGAATCTTTCCTCATTTGACACATTTTGTTCTTTCTTTTAAAAAGTCATCTAACGTTGTTTGAGGCCTCCTCTTTCATTCGGCAAGCAATTGATGGTAGCGAGACATCACATCCATGACACTTCATCTTGCCTTTGAACTTCTATCAAAAGTCATCTAACGTCGTTTGCCTCCTCTTTCATTCGGCAAGCAATTGATGGTAGCGAGACATCACATCCATGACACTTCATCTTGCCTTTGAACTTCTATCAAAATTTGGATCATTTTATTTAAATTGTTATAATTTCTGTTATAGTGGATAAACTTGTTTTGAGAAAATCCATTGCATGTTTTGCAGCAGACTTTGGTATGTGCTGCACGGCAGTGATATCAAACGCATTGCGAGACTTCCTAGGAGTATCAAAGCAATAAATTTGTGCGATTTCGGATTTATGTGAGTATAAAGATTTAAAAAACCCTGGCAAAGTGGAAATATAATAAAAAATAATGCGGATTTTTTTAATTCTATATATCGAAACAGCATTAAACAGAGCAGTGTTAAGTGGGGTCTTACTATATTTGATTTTTTGTATGTGCTGCACGGCAGTGATATCAAATGCATTGCGAGACTTCCTAGGAGTATCAAAGCAATAAATTTGTGCGATTTCGGATTTATGTGAGTATAAAGATTTAAAAAACCCTGGCAAAGTGGAAATATAATAAAAAATATAGAATTAAAAAAATCCGCATTATATCGAAACAGCATTAAACAGAGCAGTGTTAAGTGGGGTCTTACTATATTTGATTTTTTTTATTTAAATTGAATTTACTATTGCTTTAATTTTCTATGATTTTATGCAAAAATTGCTTGCATAACCTTATATAAGCATATTATTATATAAAAAGACAAATAGTAATTTGTGTCTTTATATAATAAAATGTGATGATAATTTAATAAATTATCATGCATTAATTTTATAGTTTTCATGCTTTACATTTAGAAAATACAGATAGCCCTTGGTTTACGCCACAGATCCGTTCCAACAAAAGCCGGCATAAATCGAATCGGCGTAAAATGAACCCATATTTACAGTGAGGTATAGGGTTAGGTTCTAAATAAGTGAAAAATAAGCAAATAATTTTGCTTATTAATACAATATAATATAAAATACATTGTATTATAAATTTAATTTTTAAAGTGTATTTTATGATAAAATAAAGTGAAATGTTTTTATTAAAAAAATCTTAAGAAAAACAAATGAAATTTCAAAGTTTCAGATCTCTGACATTTTTCGGAAAAAAGTATCCAGATTTAATTGTTTAGATTTTTGTTTTCTTTCATTAAGAATTTCGGAATATGGTTGAATGGATGCGATGAAGCTCCTTTTTGCATTTGCACTTTGTTCCAATCGTTGTTTAACTCACAAAGTTCATCCGTCAAACTTTCCATAGCTGAAAGGATACACTTTAGATTGGCCATTTTCATAACTCTTGGAGTTTCTTCTTCATTTTCTTCCTTCTCTGACTGTTCACGATCTAATTCTTTGTATAATTCTTCTAAGTCTTCATTCGAGAGTGGCTGATCGTGAGCTTCTAAAAGTTCTGTCACATCGTCAGCTGTAACATCTTCCAATCCCACTCACATGCAAGTCTGGTAATGTCTTCAATTAAATTCTCCTGATGTGCTGCTTCTTCAAAACCGTGCATAAATGCTGGCAGAAGTTTACACCAAACTGCATTTAAGCATTTTGCTGAAACTTCATCCCAAGCCAACTTGATGTTTTTATGCCTTTCAAAATATCAAAAGACTGTCAATAGTCTTTAACTGTTTTGTCTGAAGTGTCTAAAACTCTCATTTCCATGAATGTACAGTATTCAATAAAAATCTTTGTTTTAACGAATGCACAATGTCGCAGCTCAGTAAATACATCAACACTTAAACGAAAATCAATCTAGCATAGGGAGAATTGGGGAATTACATGGCAAAACTGCGAGTTGCACAGCGGCATTATTGTGAATCAGCGTAAACTGAGGGCTACCTGTATTACATTATTTTCAATTAAGAATATTAAATAACATTTTGACAATATAACAATTTTGGTGATATGCATTATTTGTTATTTACAATGAAAGCAACTGTGAAACACTTATGAAATTAGTTTTTATAATATGCATTTTAAAAATCATAGATTATATTTAATAAAGTAATAAATATTAAATATTAATGTAAATAATAAGATTATTTTATTGATAAACTACTCTTAGAAATTTTTTGGTTCATTTAAAATATAATTTTTTATACTGGCATTTTAACTGATGACACAGTTTCCCTCTCTTTATAATCTAGTATTTGATCCCTGAGGGTACTGGACTTCATAGCATTTACTGTATAGCATTCATATTAATTCAATTATTGTCTGTACCTTAAGAGTTTATCTTCATTTTCAACCAATGATAACCGAGTACTTATTGAATAGTCTTGTCAGTGAGGAAGAGCTAAAAGTAAATATCATTTTCTATTTTTTTTGACCCCATTGTGTTTGGGTAGTGATGTAGACTAATTCATGTATAGGATACTTGATAATCAATTTATTATCAATGAAGAGAGATTATTTACAATGCTTATCAATATTTTAAAGGTGAGAAAGTTAACAAATGCCTGTTATTAGTCAAAAAGAGAATATACTACTAAAACTATTGCCATAAGTGCAAAAACTATTTTTTTTTTATAAAGGAAAGCCAACTGTTTGGTATACCAGGTAAGAAGAGATTGGAAATTAAAAAATAATAATGATGATTTTTGATAAATTGGTAATTTGTAGCCTTTTGATAATGAGAGTCCTTTGTTAATAGAAAACAATTCTTTTCAGAACCACTATATTTTAATAACTGTTCTTTTTGGGACTTATCAAATTTTATCAAAAAGTTATATTTTCACTTTTATAAGAAGTGGTGATATCTACAATATAATACATAAAATAAAATCAATGAAAATGATTCAATAAAAATAATTATTTTAATATTAAATGAAATAAATATTTATGTGAAAATAAATCAGTTATAAAAATAAAATTTTATAAATCTGATAAGTATTTAACAGAATGTTAAAGTTACTTTTTAACTCACTAAACATTGTTGATTAATAGAAAGAATTAAACAATTCTTTTTTTGATATTTCTATCTTTGCTATACTTATTTTAAATGCTATAACATGATGATTTTTCTAGAGGTAAATTCTGTATATTTATTTATGCCAATAATTACAGAATAATTTTAAGGCATACTCCAAGAAAGGGGAAAAAAATAACAGCAATAATCAAATTAATTTTTCTAGAGTTTGTTGAAGTGTAAACTATAAATAAAAGAGAAACATAAAAGTAAGGTGCTTTCTATGAAATAAATTTAATTAAAACTCAAAAACTCAAGTGTAATAGCTAAAAATTCACAGATTATGAGACATTGAAAGTATGATTTTTTAAAAAATTTCAAAACAAAATTGCAGTTTAAATTTTTTTTTTTTCTTTTTAAGAAACTGATTTTCTAATGCAAATATTTTCAGTTTTTGAATAAAAGTAATCCAAACCAAGCACATACTATTATCATGCCTGAAAAATATCAGTTGTATAATCAAAAATATTTTCTTTTTTGTATATTAAATTCTTTATTCTGTATTCTTTATTTTTTTATTTAGAAGACTAAAATGGGTGTTATTATATAACAGACTGGCAAATGACCACAAAATCATTTGAGGTGAACCACCAAAAGTTTCTATTTGAAAACTAATAATCTAAAAATGTGATATTTAATACTTCATTTATAAACTCTATTTCTTTTTCTTCCTTTTTTTTTGTTTACCAATATCACACTTTGTTTAACTTGCACATTAAGTGGTAAACATAATAACTACAAAATTTAATCCACAATGAAAAAGGTTGATGATTCTTGTTACATAATATTAAATTATTCTAAACAATTTTACAGATTTATTCATTAGCTTTATTTTCAATATCAATTAAACTATTTGAAAAGAAGTTATTTATTAGTACTTACCAGTTTTCTTTACTATAAACAGTGTTATAATTTTCAATAATGTGAAAAGTGTATGCAGGCCTAGGTTTATCTGATAAATTTTTTTCACTTTTATGAATAACTTTTCCATGTATCAAAACACAGGAACCTAAAAGAAATAAATATTCATTCTTCAATAAAATCAATTTCAAGAATATAAATATCTTAAATTTTTAAAAGAACCTTTCTTTGTTAGAGCTGGAACAAAATCATTTTCATCATAAGTTGGGGATTCTGAAATTAATTTTAGGGAGGCACTATTCTTAGAATTACAAATATATCTTTGATATACTTCACCTATTAAAAAATTTTATTTGAATATTAGTTCCTAATGAATATATGTTTGCACATAAATATTCATTTTATTTTTAATGGCAGTATAAAATATAATTATTAAAATAATAAAGCCAACAGAATAAACCTTTATGAGAACCAGGTAAGAACCAAAGACATCCATTTTCTAAGGTGGTATCTTCTAATGGAAACCATAGACCCAATAGATTAACTGGTTCAGTAAATAAATAACTAGCATCCTGATGACAAACAACTAAAAATAAATATGGTTAAAAATTAGTTTGATTTAGAATAATTTATTCAGAATACAAAAAATTATTTATTGAATAATCATATTATTACCTTTACCTCCTATTTTGGGATTCTAAAAAATATATATTAAAATTTATTAATATGGATTAAAACTGAAAATTTTCATTAAAAAATTTTTAAAATTGAAAAAATTACCTTAAAAATATACATACTTTGTACTACCAAAGGATCAATAAATCCTAAACTTTTTATTAGTTCCTATTAAAAATGTATTGACTTAGTCTAAAACAAATTTATATAAATTTAAATAGTGTTATCAATACAAAATATTTATTATTAGATTAAACATATGTTTATAAACTAGTTATTAAATATTTTTTATATTTAAAATTCCAATAATAATTATATTCTTACTTTTATTTTTTGACTAAATGTAAATTTTTTGAAAGTCTTATTCCACCAATGGAGTGCTGAAAAATTTTGAATATTGTAAAAAAAATGTTTTATAGTTTTTTTAAATGACTATATACTGTAGCTCATACAGACAGATTGAATACTGCCTGATAGACTGAATTTAGATATGTCAATGTTGTATGGGAAGTCATGGCTCCTTTTTATATTAATTTAAAAAACATTTATCAATATATTTATTAAAAAATACTATACCATGGCCTATTTTATTAAGAGAATTTTCTTTAGGAACAACTAATTCTCCTAGAAATAAACATATTTCATTATTCAATTATACTGTATAATTGAAAAATTTTTGATTTTTCATATAATTTTTTTGTCATCACCTTTCTTATTCACAGCATCATCTTCAAAAAAATATCTAATTTTATCACCAGATGTTAGAAAATATTCTTCACTTTTCTGAAAGTTATATAATATGTATTTATATGTTACAGGAAAAACAGGAAGTCAGGAAATACTAAAATTTCCTAGTCAAAACGGGAACGTCCTAACACTTGTCGGACGTTCTAGTATTTCCTAGGCCGAAACATTCCTTATTCAAAGTCGGGAATTTCTAGTTTTTCTTAATCAAAACCCAAAATGGCAAACAGTTAAAATAAAAGTCTTCATTACTCATGTATTCCCGCTCAGAATTTGATGTTTGCCAGCAGATATTTCTATCTTTAGAGAATATCCGCAAGGATAAAAAATCTCATGGAGGAAGACAATTTTTACGGACATATATTTTAATATTTTTATTAGTCGAAGTTCAATATTAAATGAAGTAAAAAATTTTAAAAGTTGAAAAACACAACTAGATATCTTTATTTATTTTTGCAAAGTAGGCTTTTGTGGCATTTAGAATTACACAAAATGTTATTCTTTTTATGCACAGACATAATTTAAATACACAATGCTTCGTGCATTGAAAGCGGATTAACCCTGTGCAAAAAATTCACAGGGTTTGCAACCTGGGCCAGTGGAAGTATGGCCAAGTTGCAGTCTTCCTCCGTGAGATTTTTTAGAGTTTGCAACCTGGGCCAGTGGAAGTATGGCCACGTTGCAGTCTTCCTCCATGAGATTTTTTATCCTTGCGGATATTCTCTAAAGATAGAAATATCTGCTGGCAAACATCAACCTTATTTCATTTTCTCTACCAAAAATAGCAATGAAATTATTTCCTGTCGAGTAATAAAAATATGCATTATGTTTATTATAACAACTGTTTTGTAACTGTTTGCCATTTTGGGTTTTGATTAAGAAAAACTAGAAATTCCCGACTTTGAATAATATGTTTATTATAATAATTTATTTAATCAATTCATGTTTTTAAACAACTAATCAACAATTTTTGTGTATTACCGTAAATACAAAAAAAGCTAGATATCTCTTATTTATTTTGCAAAGTAGGCTTTTGTGGCATTTAAAATTACACAATATGTTGTTCTTTTTTGCACAGACATAATTTAGATACACACTGCTTTGTGCATTGAAAGCGGATTTAACCCTGTGTACTTCCACTGGTGTAGGTTGCATGCTTCCTCCATGAAATTTGTTTATCTTTGGGGATATTCTCTAAAGATGGAAATTTCTGCTGGCAAATATTGAATTCTGAGCGGAAATGCATGAGAAATGAAGACCTTTGTTTTAATTGTTTGCCACTTTGCGTTTTGACTAGGAAAAACTAGAAATTCCGGACTTTGAATAAGAAATGTCTGGCATTTTCAGTTCGGCCTAGGAAATCCCTAGAACGTCTGACAAGCGTTAGGACGTTCTCGTTTTGACTAGGAATTCTAGTATTTCCTGAATTCGGGTTTGTCCTGTAACATATATACTGAATTTTGAAGTTAAAAAAATTAATTAAAATTAACCTGATTTGTTCCAGTGAGAAAAATTGATTTGTGTTCTTCAGGAATCATTTCTTTTACAATTTTTGAACATTCTGATTTTAATAATTCAGTTTCTTCAAAACTGAGAAATTCTGGTATAATCAAGTATCCTTCTTCATTAAACTGAAAATAACAATTAAAGCAAAATCATATTATGCTAGAAAAGTTTTTTTTTCTACCTTTTTAAATTAAATAACTGCGCATTACAAGATACTGTATATAGAATTAAAATTTGTGTTATAAAAATGTAAAGAAAAATCTTTGTATTCTAAACAGCTAAAATAAGAATTATTTATGATAATTAGACATAAGTATTTCATTTAAATAGAGAAGGAATTGACAAACGACAGGGCCCACAATAAATTTTTTAGAGGAATGGGATGTATACTGTACAGTGGAATACGTTTGGGATTGGAAAAGTTTTTCGTTATAACCGACGTGAAAAGAAAAATTTAAAAAAAAGTTTCGGACGTTTCCCAAAATTAGTTCCATAAGCCTATGACGTTATTCTTCGAAAAAATCGATATTTTAAAAATTTTCTTCCAAAATATAATTAAAAAATAAAATTCGTCGAACCTCAATTTCCTCAAATTGCATATAGTATACTTTTTAAAAAGAATTTAAAAGTGAATAAAAATTTGAATAATGTATGTGTAAAATATATGTAACATGTACGGTTTCGATATCTTTCAGAGGAGAAAAGAAAAAATATAGCTTTTGCATATGCTATAGACGCTAAACAATTCATAATCCCAAACAACACGATCATCCATTTTGTTTGTTTACTCGTAAACCACTTTCTTATAAACTTATTTGTGATTGGCTCGCTTTCGAATTTTTATTGTTTTAGCTCATTGGCTAGATAGATGGATGTACGGATAGTTGATTACGAATGACGGAGAGACGGGGACGGACGGAATCTGAACGTAGCTTTAACTAACCCTTATATGTTCCGCGAATATTGAAAAACGATACATATATTAAAAAATTTTTTTTCTTGATACATTATTTACTTACATAAACTTTGACAAACACGGGGCACCCTCAAGCGCGGGGCCCGATTGGGTGCAATCGGTGCAATCGGCTTAAATCCGGCACTGAACATATGACAATAATCTGTAAAGCATCTTTACATTTTTTGCTATATTCCATAATTTAAAATAGTTAGATTATGGAATATACTAAAAAATTCTGTTTTATAGTTATTGTCAAAAAACTTTTTATATTTACATATAGTAAAGCATTATTTTTAAACAAGTATATTGTTTTGTCTTTATATGCAAAATAATATAAGAAATTTATTCTTAAATTCTTTTACAACAATATAATAAAAAGCGTACTATTTATAAATTGTTAATTCCATTTACATCTTTAAGGCAATCAAATTTTCTAGAAAACCAAAGAACTTACGAGGAATGAAACGTAAGTTCTTGAGTTTTCCAGAATGCAGTCGAATAGTGGTTGTCCTACTACATTTGCGAATGGGATTGTCGGAGCAATTAAACGAATGAACAAGCATTGCAAAATTAATATATATCATAGAGAATGAAAGAAAATTAAAAATTAAATCAAAGCGCAAAGAAAATTTTGATTCAGTTGGCAGTAAAAATTTTCTAGCTATAAAATTTTCAGCAAAAATTGGATATTCTGTATCTGGCATCTGTAAAATTTTCAGCATGGGATATTCTGTATCTGGCTGCGTCCACTTATAGCGCCCATCACTGGCTGGCCAACACCCATGATAATGGTGTCAATCGGATGGTTGAAGGATGAGGTTCAACAGGCCGGGCCCGGACCACTCCTGAAAAACTGGAGGTGTGGAACCCGGCATTGAACCCTGGATCCTCCAGGGTTGTAAGCCAAAGCTTTACCACGCGGCCATCCGGCCGACGCGAGTCCACTGTAATAGAGATGTAAATGCATATGGATATCTATATAATAATGGTAAAATAAATGTATAATAGAGGCATAAATGTTCTAATGCCAATATTTGCATAAGTGAAAATTTCTTTTGTGCATAATTTATATTTCCTAACTAAATTTATAATATGGATTTTCTACATATTATAATTTATATTTTTATTTATCAACTACAATTTTTCGAAAATAATATAAGGGCTCCTATAGATTGAATTCAAGGGGATTTCTATATTGAAATTATAAAATCCATTCAACTTTTTTATTAAATCTTTTGAAAGTCTAGAGCAGTGTTTCCCAAATTATGTTCCTGCAGAAAGTCAATAAGTGTTCCGTAAAAAATTATGAAAATTAATATAAGCCTCATATGATTTTAAATGCTAAGTTGAAACTGGAGTCTCTAGTTCATTTTACTATTTTCATGTGTTTTATTTTATATAATTACAATTTAATAATAAATGTTTGTTTTGTTTTCTTAACTCTTAGGCTGAACTCACACGGACCACAACAGAACCACGCCACAACCACAAAACAGTGGTTGCTTGTGGACGGTCGTGAATTATAATTATATTAATATAGCAATGCATAATCTAACTCAGACGGACCATTAAACTGAAGTCGGTTTCAACGGCTGTCGCAACTTGTGGTCGATATCATCCACAAAATTGTGGTCGTCAGTGGTTGAGCGCAACTCACACAGTGCGATATACCGATCACTAGCCGCCGACAGCGCTTCCTTTCAATCAGCAATCGGTAATGGATTACGCATATATACGCGTAGTTCCTTACCGACTGCGCATATAAGTGGTTCGCGAATGGCTGATTTCGGCCACAACCCAACCACACGGTAACCACCGTTTTTTGTGGTTGTGGCGTGGTTCCGTCAGTGGTTGTGCGCAACTCACACAGTGCGACATACCGACCGCTAGCCTCCGACAGCGCTTTCCTGTCAATCAGCAGTCGGTAACAGATTGCGCATATAAGTAGATCACGTATGGCTGATTTCTGCCACAACCCAACCTCCGACAGCGCTTTCCTGTCAATCAGCAGACGGTAACAGATTGCGCATATAAGTAGATCACGTATGGCTGATTTCTGCCACAACCCAACCACAAGGTAATCACCGTTTTGTGGTTGTGGCGTGGTTCTGCTGTGGTCCGTGTGAATTCAGCCTAATACTTTATTATATTAGTAACAAAAAATTTAATGTAGGTACGTTCATTAAAAGCAATTGCCGCATGCTATAGTCGCGTCCAAAGATAGCTTTCTCGATCATCGAAGTGCATTTCATTAGAAGCGACTGCTGCATGCGATCGCACCATCTATATCATTTATTATCATATTTCATAGATCCCAAATTAATTTTATGCAAAAAATTGTAATTTTGATCCTTTTCCTTGCGTTATTGCATACTTCTTTTTTGGAGTATCTCGGATAAATATTCTCTAATGTAAATCATAAATAATGTACTTGATACCTTCATTTAATGTTAGAGGGAGTGTTGACGGTAGTGTTTCTCAGGAATCACTGGGCCCGATATACTTGAATTTTCTTTCAAATGACCGATGGGGTGAGTCAAGGATGTCGAGAAAAATTGGCATCAGAAAATCACAGTGAGGCTTCGTAAAGTGCCAAAAACCTAAAAATTTCATAAAAGGCACATTCGGGTCTTAATAAGTCGGCGAAGTTGCTCAGATTTCAACGTGAATGGTAGCAGTCAATTTGTATTGTTACCATTCACGTTGGAAACAGTCCAGACGTGAATGGTATAGTTCAGCTTTAACGAGGCGAACAATCTGGTGTATATAATGTCGCCCTACGTCGTACTGTAAGCAAACTGTAATGAAAAATAGATGTCGAAATCTCATATGTTAGACAACCTATACAAGCTTCAATTTTTGCGTAAATTGCTGAAATTTTCTGACATTGTTGTGCGACTGAAAATATAGTGGACCTTTTTTCCGTTTTGAAATATCTTTTGTGGAAAACATTTTATTCAATGTTAAATTCGACGAAATTTTTTGAAAAATTGAGGTTTTAACGTCCTCATGAAGTAGGGCGGTAGGCGGTTCGATTCCGTCTGACAGTTCAGCTTTAACGAGGCATACAATCTGGTGTATATAATGTCGCCCTACGTCGTACTGTAAGCATACTGTAATGAAAAATAGATGTCGAAATCTCATATGTTAGACAACCTATACAAGCTTCAATTTTTGCGTAAATTGCTGAAATTTTCTGACATTGTTGTGGGACTGAAAATATCAGTGGAACTTTTTTCCGTTTTGAAATATTTTTTGTGGAACACATTTTATTCAATGTTAAATTCGACGAAATTTTTCGAAAAATTGAGGTTTTAACGTCCTCATGAAGTAGGGCGGTAGGCGGTTCGATTCCGTCTGCCGACGGTAGTGTTTCTCAGGAATCACTGGGCCCGATAAACTTGAATTTTCTTTCAAATGACCGATGGGGTGAGTCGAGAATGTCGAGAAAAATTGGCTTCAGAAAACCACAGTGAGGCTTCGTAAAGTGCGAAAAACCTAAAAATTTCATAAAAGGCACATTCAGGACTTAATAAGTCGGCAAAGTTGCTCAGATTTCAACGTGAATGGTAACAGTCAATTTGTATTGTTACCATTCACGTTGGAAACAGTCCAGACGTGAATGGTACAGTTCAGCTTTAACGAGGCATACAATCTGGTGTATATAATGTCGCCCTACGTCGTACTGTAAGCATACTGTAATGAAAAATAGATGTCGAAATCTCATATGTTAGACAACCTATACAAGCTTCAATTTTTGCGTAAATTGCTGAAATTTTCTGACATTGTTGTGGGACTGAAAATATCAGTGGAACTTTTTTCCGTTTTGAAATATTTTTTGTGGAACACATTTTATTCAATGTTAAATTCGACGAAATTTTTCGAAAAATTGAGGTTTTAACGTCCTCATGAAGTAGGGCGGTAGGCGGTTCGATTCCGTCTGAGGACAAATTTTTTCTTTTAAAGTTATCTATTAAATTTTCTTTATTAGATAACTGACAAAAGGTGGAATCTAGAGTTTTTCGCCACCTGAACACGAATTTGCTACAACTATCGAGTTACCTTATAAATACAGTAATCGACGTATTATTAAGTTTATTAAATAAGAGGATTTGGCCTTCAAGCAGGAAGAAGAATAAAAATCTGACAGAGAGCATCTGTGTACATTACCAAACATTATTGAAGCAGCAAAGAGCACTATTATGCAGATTTACTTGGTATTAGCACTTGAACTGTAGGTACGACAAGTCTCTCACCATAACAGTTCGGCATAGAGCTATACTCAAGATCAAGGGTTTCTGGACATGTTTCAGCCCTTTATGAACGCCATGGATGTATACAGATGCCCTTTGTCAGATTCTTCCTTTTATTATTGCTTGAATAGTCAATAAATTTTCTTTATTAGATAACTGACAAAAAATGGAATCTAGGGTTTTCCGCCACCTGAACACGAATTTGCTACAACTATCGAGTTACCTTATAAATACAGTAATTGACGTATTATTAAGTTTATTAAATAAGAGGTTTTGGCCATCAAGCAGGAAGAAGAATAAAAATCTGACAGAGGGCATCTGTGTACATTACCAAACATTATTGAACCAGCAAAGAGCACTATTATGCAGATTTACTTGGTAGTAGCCCTCGAACTGTAGGTGCGACAAGTCTCTCACCATAACAGTTCGGCATAGAGCTATACTCAAGATCAAGGGTTTCTGGACATGTTTCAGCCCTTTATGAGCGCCATGGATGTATACAGATGCCCTCTTTCAGATTCTTCTTTTTATTATTGCTTGAATAGCCCAATCGGTGGTACATGTGGCGGCATCCTTTTTTTTGTGATATCTCACAATCTGTAAGTGATATTAAAAAACTGTGATATCTCATAATCCGTAAGTGATATTAAAAAACTTTCAAAACAAAAGTTGTTTGTTTTTTCAGGCAGCATCTTTTTTGTGATATCTCACAATCCGTAGGTGATATTAAAAAACTTTTAAAACAAAAGTTGTTTGTTTTTCACAGTTCTATCCTTCAAAATCGGCATTGGTTTCCATTGGAGATTTCATAGTTGACCCCTTGTGCCCCTACTTCTGATGGACCCACAAAATTTTTATCATGCCCATTCGATTCTTCCTATTTCCGATGGGCCCACAAAATTTTTATCAAGCCCATACGATTGTTCAGATATACTTTGGTAATCAAAAATTTTTCCCCTACTTCTTATCTCATTACGTTTCCGAGAAAAAGAGTGGTACCGGTGCTCGAAAACACCCGGTATATTATAAATTTGGAATGCTTGGGTCGCGTGTTCATTTATAACGAAAGAAGATCAGAATGAATTTTTATGACGAAAGTCAAATGACATAGTAAACGTAAGTAATAAATGCAAATTTATTTAATCAGATTCAATGTAACAACTACTTGGATACTGAGGATTTCTATGTATCTATCAGATATAAATAATAATTTGTTGCAATTTCACCGGTGCTCGAAAACACCTGGTATATTATAAATTTGGAATCTTGTGTCGCATGTTCATTTATAACGAAAGAAGAGCAGAATGAATTTTTATGACGAAAGTCAAATAACATAGTAAATGTAAGTAATAAAAGCAAATTTATTTAATCAGATTCAATATAACAACTACGTGGATACTGAGGATTTCTATGTATCTATCAGATATAAATAATAATTTGTTGCAATTTCAATTATTTTTGATAATTATCCAAATGACTTAGAAAATTATGTCTTCATATATTCATTCATTTATATTCAGTTTATAATTTTATAAAGAAAACTTATTTCCGAATCGAAGAATTGAAATATTAGCAAAACACAGAAAATTATGTCTTCATTTATTCATTCGATTATATTCTGTTTATAATTTTATAAAGAAAACTTATTTCCGAATCGAAGAATTGAAATATTAGCAAAATGCAGACATTTTTTCTTTTCTTTTGGAGTTATTCAAATTTTTAAATTTATCGAAACGTAGTAGATAAAGTAAATTTCATAAATAAATTTATTTTTTCTATTAATTTTTATTTTTTTATATATAGTAATATCTTCGAGTACGGTTTCGTTTTGTGAAAAAATAAATATTTCCAATTAAAACTAATGTATAATTGAGCATGGATTATCCGAACTAATTGGGAACCAAGTTCGATTAATCAAATAAACGGGGTAACTTAAAAATATAAATAAGAATATCCAGTTTAATTGAAAAAATGTAATTATGGTTAGATACTAAGTGGTTCGCGAAACAAGCCCTTTCACTGCCGCCGATCTCTGTGGAGGGGTCAGCCGGATTGTGGAGGACGGGGATCGAAGGGCCGCGTCTGGACCCCATGATAAATGTTTTCAAGGAGTGGGACCCGAAACTCGAAGCCGGGTCCTAGAACGGGAAGCCGAAGCGTTTCAACGTGGCCAATCTGGCATGTAATTATGGTTAAATTCAAGTTTACACAAGCGTAGATGTAGGATGTATAGGTGTATATGTAGGAAGGGGGATTTTCTCAGCCCTAGCACTGCAACCACCAAAGGTCTATTCTGCACCCCTGAGAGAATAATCCCGGAAGAAGTTCTGTCTTAATCACGAAAGACAGTATCTACTTCAATGGACTATATCAAGGTCATCTGATGAAGGGAAGTACAGCATAAGATCATACCTTAGCCATGAAAGGGCCACACTTTCACACAAAATGTGTTACACAAGAGCATTTCTTCAACTAAAAATGTATAGAATATTTTTGTATGAATTTTTCAGTGAATTTCAACATTTGCATGATTTCTGTATTTCATAACTTTCTAACATCATACGTAAATTAATTAATTTAATCTTAATAATAAAAAAGATCATACCTTAGCCATGAAAGGGCCATACTTTCACACAAAATGTGTTACACAAGAGCATTTCTTCAACTAAAAATGTATAGAATATTTTTGTATGAATTTTTCAGTGAATTTCAACATTTGTATGATATCTGTATTTCATAACTTTCTAACATCATACGTAAATTAATTAATTTAATCTTAATAATAACAATCGAAAAAACAGAATCAAGTCAAAAATTTTTCTAAAGGAAACAAACTTATATATCCTCAGCTTCGTTTCAGTAATAATCAACCAAAATATAAAAATACAACGCATTAATGAACAATTAATTTCTATAACAATAATACTTCGTTTCCATCTGTAATTTGCTTTCAAACTGTGAATAACTAAAATTATTTCATTATCCTTCCAATTAACATGTCTGATTCTTCATCAGATCAGATGATATTCAGAAGTGAAGATGGATTACAAATCGTAACAAAAATATCAAAACTTATTGAGAATTATCCAACAGTACTTATAAAACTCATTCAAACAAACGATTCATCGGAAATTTCTCTGGATTTGCCATTACCTTCACAAATAATTAATAATCTAATAACGTATGTTAAAAATTCTAAATTTATATTAGATTTTCTAATATTCAATTTATTTTGATTTTAATATTCCTATCGAAAACATAAGTCAGTTATTTACATTACTTCTCAAATTTATTATTTTATATATATATTTTAGATTTACTCAAACGGGAAATATTAATCTGAGTTCAGTTGAAGACGCACTTCTTATCAAGGATCTCATTAACAGATGTGAACTACAAGAAACAGAGAAGAAATGTAAAAAATTTATCTCCGATCGTATAAATCCTCAGAATATTTGCAGTATTTATCTTGTTTCTTGTCTACAAAGAGATACTTTACTGCAATACGAGTGCTGGAGAAAATTCGATACAAAATGTAATGAAATATTGTCCACAGAACAATTCTCGCACTGTGAAGAATCGGTCATTCTCTTGTATTTACATCGACCCATATACGAATCTCTTTCAGAAGAAAATCTTTTTTCGAGCGTTTACAAATGGAGTAAAACAAAATTTCGAGAGACAATTCAGCAACCATCCGGCTCCAAAACCGAACCTACACAGAGAAATGAAGCAGAAGCAATAAGATGTATAATGGAACCGTTTATTCCATTCATACGTTTTTTTGTAATGAAACGGGAATATTTAGAAGAAAAAGTCTTTACATTAGATATTTTAACAGAAGACGAAATTCGAGAAATTCGACAACATTTTATAGATGAAAAGAAGGCTCAGTTACCAGGCACAATTTGTCAATGCAAATTGAGGAGATCTTTTTTGACAGAAACTGAAAAGGAGAAAATTTACGAAACATTGTTCGAATACAAAAACCAGCACAATTTAGGCTATAAGAATACAACGGGAATATTTAGAAGAAAAAGTTTTTAAATTAGATATTTTAACAGTAGACGAAATTCTAGAAATTCGACAACATTTTATAGATGGAAAGAAGGCTCAGTTACCAGGCACAATTTGTCAAAGCAAATTGAGGAGATCTTTTTTGACAGAAACTGAAAAGGAAAAAATTTACGAAACATTGTTCGAATACAAAAACCAGCACAATTTAGGCTATAAGAATACAAAAGAATTGAAGAATATTCATAAATTCTTATGCCAAATTCTTGTATACGAAGATTGTTTTCTCACTGAAATTCGAATGCCGATTAATTTTACATCTGTAGAAGATCTAATAGTAACCATTAATGGAAAGAACATTAATGAGAATGAATATATAGGTGAAATAACTGATATTTGTAACCTCTTAGGGATTATACAATTGACAGAACCATTTTTTCTGAAAAAGGGAATGGAATATGAGTTTCAGGTCAAAATTGCTAATGAAGATATACAAAGATATTTCATACGTATCTCAGCAGATGCGAAATCTTTCATAACAGATGAAGAATTTAATAAATTGATGAAGAAACAGAGGTCAGAAAACAGAAAGAGATGGAATTATTACTATTTTCTTGTGACTTTATATTTCTGATAACCGATGAAAATATAAATATATGTATATTCGGATATATTAATTTAAAATTGTTAAATCAAGAAACATATATAAAATCTCGCAAACATTTCTCGTCTCCAATTCCATGGAAAAAAGTTCTCTTAAATTATCTGTATTATAGTAAAATTATGTAATATATCATTGAAAAAATTAAATATCTATAGACTTCAAAAAATATATAAATACTTATGTAAAGTAGTGTCATCATTTTTATCATTTTAATATTTAATAAGATATAAACTTTCATAGAAAAATGACAACTTCAAAAATTTCTAATTCGTCAATTCTTTTTAATTGAATTGTTAGACATTTGAAAAAAAGATGAATTTGAATTGTAATTCAGGTGTTTTTCGATTAGAGGACGACTTCAACAACGAGCAGAAGGACGGGTTAAATAGGCCATGGGGACTAAGATCGAGACCACAAAGGATGAAAGAAAGAAAAGCATTCGATGAAGGAACATTCAACTAAACGAATGTACGTTGAACCTCGCTAATAAAATAAATTATTTTCCAGCTTTAATTCAGAGATTATTTATTGTATATAATAAAAGACGGATCTTACATTTGTAAGTTTATTTAGGGAAAACAGGAATATTCTCACGTTAAGTTTGAAAGATGAACTCATGGTGAGAATATTGGAGGAAATTCGGTTAATGGAAATGAAGTCAGAATATATCTTCAAACACGAAAAATGAAAATAAATACAGAAATAAAATTAAATACGATTAAATGCTTTGCTCTAAAATACAGGACGTGGATTTCATATTTTGTATAATAACTTTTTGCAAGCATGAAAAAAAATGGAAACTTTTGTTTAAATGCATTTGAAATACAGTGGTGACTTAGATAACGACGCACTTAGTTAACGACGAGTGGCTGTAAGAAAAAATATTTTGGTCATCAGCTAAAGCTTTGGTTAACGATTCTTGATTATATGAAGTTCCGACAAAATAGTGCTCTGTAAAACAGCTCGTCATCACGTCACATGATACGTTAGCTCTGTTGTTAATAGTTATTTTTTTTATCATTATCTATTCGAATCCGATAATATCATTATTAAAATTAATAAATTTATAACCATATAAAAATATATTATAAGTAAATGATAATTAACATATAGCAACGAAAACAAATTATTTAATTGATTAAAAATAGGCGTGCAACCATTCACTAGTTTTTAGTTTCTCATATGATGATTTCTAAATGATTATTATTTTAAATTCTGCGAACAAAGTCTGATTCTGTTGTTTGTTTATGTTATATATTACTTGACACATGCACGTGGTGTGACGTCGCAGAAATCCATTAGAAGAAAAAATACTCTGTCCGAGGTCCTACAGTTCATACTGACAATAAATCGCAAGTGCGTGTCACTGTTCCTTCGTCATCAAAAGACAAAATCAAGTCTTATCTGTATAATAATCGTTGAATCTATAAGCTTCTAACCAGTATTTTACAGATTCGTTTGTCAAAAAAACTCCTAAGTGATCCCAATTGTACTTCTCGTGAAGATTGATAATTAAAAACTGTTTTTATTGACAATTCTATTTATTAATGTTAATTTTTTTGTAGAAAATATATTAAGTAAATGAAATTTTCCATATTTTTACGATATTAAATGAGTTTTATCTATTTTTAATATTTACTATAGATGTGGGGAGGTGCCGGAGCGAAATAATCAATTTTCAATTAAATCTTAGAGGGAATCGTGCCTTGGATTACGACGCTTTTGGTTAACGACAGTAATCCGTTCCAGGATTTCCGTCGTTAACCAAGGTGTCAGGTTATTGTGAACTTTTATAAGATATGAAAAGTATCTAATTTGCTAAATGAAAAATGTGTATTAAATATAATCATTTCTCCGTAAATTTTTGCTAAATTTTGGATTATAATGTAGACTTAGAAAAAATTTCTTATTCTTACAAATTCTAAAGATCTAAGTTGTTACTTCTGAATACTTTAAATTCACGAAATCTATTAATATTTATATTTTTTAATATTGTGTTTATAAAACTTCACTTTTTTAATGATTTAAAGTAGTAACATCTGTTACGGCTTTAAACCGATATAATAATATTTAATAAGTAAACCATTTCAAAAACCAATAATTTATTCTTATAAAAAAAGGATTTGTTAAATTACGGCAAGTTTTCATATCTATGTTACTATTTATAATTAAATTTACACGAAGATTCGATTATAATAAATACAGTAAGACTCCGTTTAACGCTGATTTAATATAACTCGGTTTATTTCGAAATTTATATTTTTTATTGGTACACTTTGGTGCGGTTTTTCAAACATTATACTCAAATAAATCAAAGATTCGATTATAATAAATACAGTAAGAGCCCGTTTAACGCTGATTTAATATAACGCGGTTTATTTCGAATTTTATATTTTTTATTGGTACACTTTGGTGCGGTTTTTCAAACATTATACTCAAATAAATCCAAAAATTTCTTATAAGTAAACCATTTCAAAAACCAAGATTTTATTCTTATAAAAAATGGATTTGTTAAATTACGGCAAGTTTTCATATCTATGTTACTATTTATAATTAAATTTACACGAAGATTCGATTATAATAAATACAGTAAGACTCCGTTTAACGCTGATTTAATATAACTCGGTTTATTTCGAAATTTATATTTTTTATTGGTACACTTTGGTGCGGTTTTTCAAACATTATACTCAAATAAATCGGAAATCGCACTAATATGTTACCTTGATTCTTTTATGCTGTCTCGCAATGCGTTTGAGATCAGTTCACTGCAGTACATATGAAAGTCTTCTGCGTTCACGGTTCATATTTATGCTAGTACATCAACGTTATTTTACAGTTAATGTTCAGCCACTATTACGGAAATTATGGATCAGTTTATACAAAATGATCTAAATTTTGATAGATGTTCAAAGGCAACACGAAGTGTCATGGATGCGATAACTTGCTATCGATAGTTGCTGGCTGAACGAAAGACGAAAAATCAAACGATTTTTTAAAGGATTCTTAACGAAATAACAAAATGCATCAAATGAGGAACAACCTTCCACTTCCTAAACAAATTATTTAATCAAATATTTCTGATTTTCATGAATGATTAATGAATACTAATCGATATTAGCAATAAAAATGTCTATAATTAATGTAATACAATAATAATAATAATATATTTTACAAAATAAAAAAGGCACATATATTTTTTATTCACTACCCCGTTTCACTTCTCATTATTTTCGTGTTAAAATAACCTCGTTTAACTCTGTTTCATTTAGTGCTTGGTTTTTTTAAAACGTATCTCTCGCGTTAAACCAAGTTTAATTGCACCAAAATTCCAATAATGCCAAATTTTCACATCAGTTTATATTATCGATCAAATAATTTTTGTCGATATTTTTCGCTGTGCAAATAAATTTCACCCGTGAAGAATTTTTAAATTTTCAAACATATTCAAGTTTCTTTCATATAAATTATATAAAACACAGAATTCAGCTTTTTCTTAGAAATATAAGTAAATGTCTAGCGAAGTTAAATTTTAGACGTATCATTATTGAAAATTGAAATCATCAATTTAAGAGTTTCTGAATATGATCGATACCAGGTAGAATATTTCTTAGAAGATATTCAGCTGTTTTGGGCCGCTTAGTATTGTCCAATTTGAAGAAAATGTATAGGGCTTATACAAATACTGGAATTTTCTTCAGTAAGATTGATTCATAGAAGATATTCAGCTGTTTTGGGCCGCATAGTATTGTCCAATTTGTAGAAAATGTATAGGGCTTATACAAATACTGGAATTTTCTTCAGTAAGATTGATTCTTATTAAATCTATATTATACTAGATTGGATGATTATTTCTCAAAAGAATAAACAATCATGTATGCTAAAAATAAAATCGATTTATTATTATTGAATAACAAGCAAACGGATCAGTAGGAAAATTATCAAAAATGTTTATCTTTTAAAAATACTGTATATATACGGTATTGAAAAATTCCAATAGTAATATTTTTAGCGTATCGCAATTTTAGAAGAATAATTTATATATGCTGTAAATGTTTCATTCTCAAAGTATGAATAAAAATTGAGGCAATGTTAATAAATATAGAAAAAATCTTGAAAATAAGAAAGATTATACTCAACGATGACGTTAATTTGGAAAAAGTCCAAGAACCGATGATACAACTTGACAAATATATAATGAATAAATAGCCTAGAGAGCCGAATTAAACATCACATTGAAATCTCTGATATTTTTTCTATTTTCCATGAAGATTAAAATTACAAATGCAAAAAGTTATGTAAATCAAGATAAAGTAACTGATGGCCATTAAATCACTCCACAGTTTGTTGGATTGCTGGTAGATTTCCCATAAATCGGTGTGTACCATAATTATCTCATATATTTTCATTTTTATATTCAACATATCGCTCATTTGCTACAAGAGTGGCACAACTCAACAATGTTAATAAATATAGAAAAAATCTTGAAAATAAGAAAGATTATACTCAACGATGACGTTAATTTGGAAAAAGTCCAAGAACCGATGATACAACTTGACAAATATATAATGAATAAATAGCCTAGAGAGCCGAATTAAACATCACATTGAAATCTCTGATATTTTTTCTATTTTCCATGAAGATTAAAATTACAAATGCAAAAAGTTATGTAAATCAAGATAAAGTAACTGATGGCCATTAAATCACTCCACAGTTTGTTGGATTGCTGAAAGATTTCCCATAGATCGGTGTGTACCATAATTATCTTATATATTTTCATTTTTATATTCAACATATCGCTCATTTGCTACAAGAGTGGCACAACTCAACTGCATAACAAACAATCGATTAGTAGGAAAATTCAACTTAACGCTTAAGATCATTTTATCAAAAATGTTTTTTCTTACAGATACTGTATATATATAAGGTAAATAATTTGAAAAATTCCAATAATAATATTTTTAAGCATATCGCCATTTTATAAAAATAATTCATTATTTGCTGTAAATGTTTCATTCTGAAAGTATGAATAAAAGAGGGGAAATGTTAAATAAATATAGAAAAAAATCATGAAAACAAGAAAGATTATACTCACCGATGATACAATTTGACAAATTTATAATTAAAAGCTATTCTAGAGAGACGAATTAAATAACACCTTGAAATCTCTGATATTTTTTCTATTTTCCACGAAGATTAAAATTACAATAGAAAAAGTTGTATAAATCAAGATAAAATAAGTGATGGCTATTAAATCACTCCACAGTCTGTCACTAGCTTGGTGGAAAATTTCTTGTAGTTCGGTGAGTGCCATAATTATCTCATATATTTTTATTTTTATATTCAACATATAAATTTTGATTTAATTCATTTTTACCTAGGTAATTTGTGTTGCCAAATAAATACTAACCATATAAAGAACAAAAGTAGAATGATTACGTACAGCAGGGCTTGAAAGGTACGGATTTTGCTCCAAAAGTTGTTCATTGCGTGATTAGAAGTGGTGCACTGAATCCCAGAGCGAAGATAAAAATTTTAAAAATTTCTTATACGATTTATCTATATATATTATAGATATGGAATGGTTCTGTGCACGTGTTCACTTATAATAAAAGAACGGCTGAATGAATTTTTATGACGAAAGTCAATTAGCATAGTAAACGAAGTGGAAACTAAGGATAATTATGTATCTACCAGAAATAAATAATAATTTATTGTAATTTTAATTATTTTTGATAATTATCCAGTTGATCTAAAATTATATATCTTCATTTATTCATTCGGTTTTACTCTTTTGTATATTATTATAAATAGATTTAAATTCAGTTTTTCCCGAGTAATTTGTAGCCAATTACATACTATCTATATAAAGAACACAAATAGAATGATTATGTACAATAAGGCTTGACAACGTATGGAATTTGCGCCAAATTTTGTGCATTGCGTGATTAGAAGTGGCGCACTGAATCCCAGATAATTTTTTTTTTAATTTCTTATACAATTTATCTATATATATTATAAAACTGGAATGCTTGTGTTCAATTATAATGAAAGAACGGCTGAATGAATTTTTATGACGAAAGTAAATTAACATAGTAAACGTAATTAATAAATGTAAATTTATTTAATCAGAGACAACGTAACAACTAAATGGAAACTATGGATAATTATGTATCTCCCAGAAATAAATAATAATTTATTGTAATTTTAATTATTTTTGATAATTTTAATTATTTTTGACCTAAAATTATATATCTTCATTTATTCATTCGGTTTTACTCTTTTGTATATTATTATAAAGAAAACTTATTTCTAAATCGAATAATTGTTATATAAGCAAAGATTTTTTTTTTTGGAGCCATTAAAATTTTCTTTTAATTTTTAATTACCTTTAAGGATTTTTAATTTTTTTTTTATCGAAAGATGATTGATACATAAACTTATTTTTTCTACATTGCAATATCTTCGAGTACTGTTTCATTTTGTGGGAAAAAATAAATATCTCCAATTAAAACTACTGTATAATTAAGCGTCTATAATCCGAACTAATTGGAACCAAGTTCTGATAATCAAATAAATGAGATAACTGATAAACATACATAAGAATACCCAGTTTAATTAAAAAGGTATATTTAAGTCTAAAATTCGTTTTTACAAGTGTATTTCTTCAATTAAAAATATTTTTGTATGTATATTTCAGTGAATTTTAACATTTGCATACTTCCTGTTTTTCATATACTTTTGAACAACATATATAAATCGAATTAATTTAATCTCAATAATGACAATTCAGTAAACAGAATCATATCAAAAATTTTTCTGAAGGAAACATAAATTTATATTTTCTCAGCTTCCTTTCAATAATAATCAACAAAATATGAGAATACAACGATTTAATCAACAATTAACTTCCATAACAATAATACTTACAGTAAGTTTCCATCTGTAATTTACTTTAAAACTGTGAATAACTAAAATTCTTTCATCACCATTCCAATCAATATGACAGATTCTTCATCAGATCAGATGATACTCAGAAGTGAAGATGGCTTAGAAATAGTGACAAAAATATCAAAACTTATTGAGAATTATCCAACGGTATTTATAAAGCTCATCGAAAAGAACGATTTAATAGAAATTTCTCTAGATTTGCCATTACCTTCACAACTAATTAATAATGTAATGAGGTATATAAAAATTCTGAATTCATATAAAATTTTCTAATATTGAATTAATTTTGATTTCAAAATTCTTCTCTAAAAAGCATAAATCAGATATGGTATATTACTTCTGAGATTTATTATTTTTATGCATTTATTGTAGATTTCTTCAAACGGGAGAAATATTTCTCATTTCACCTGAAGACGCTCTTCTCACCATGAATCTGATTAGTGGATGCAAACTACAACAATTAGAGGAGCATTGTAAAATATTTATCTCCGATCGTCTAAATCCTCATAATGTTTGCCACATTTATCATAGTGCCTGTCAGATGAGAAATATTCAATTACAATATAAATGCTGGAAAAAATTCGACACTGAATGGGAAGAAATTTTTTCGACAGAAGAATTCTTGCACTGCGAAATAGAAGTAATTCTTTTGTATTTACGTCGACCCATATTTGAATCTCTATCAGAAGAAAGACTTTTTTCCGGTGTTTATGAGTGGAGCAAAACAAAATATGCAGAGAAATTTCCACAACCATCTGGCTCCAAAACAGATCCTGCCCACAGAAATGAAGCAAAAGCAATAAGACGTATAATGGAACCGTTATTTCCTTTCATACGTTTTCTTGCAATGGAAGAAAAACATCTAGAACAATATGTCTTTACATTAGATATTTTAACAAAAGAAGAAACTGAAGAAATTCGACAACATTTTATAAATGAAAAGAAAGCGCACTTACCAGACACAATTTGTAAAAGCAAACTGAAGAGAACTAAAGAAGTTTATCATACGTTATTTGAATATAAACTACACCACAATTTAGATTATAAGAAAGACAAACAATTGATGCCTTCTCATGAATTCTTTTCTCAAGTTTTTGTAGTGGAATATTGTTTTCTGACTGAAATTCAAATGCCGATTTCTTATGAAGATAAAAATGAAATATCAGTATGCATTAGTGGAAAAAATATTAAGAATAATCAATATTTAGGAGAGATATCTGATAAATGTAACAACTTAGGAATTATAAAATTGAGAGAACGTTTCTTTCTAAAAAAGAAAATGGAATATAGGTTTCAAGTAAAGATTGCAAATGAAGATATACAGAGATATTTCATATATATTTTAGCGAATTCGGAATGTTTCATAACAGATGAAGAATTTAATAAACTGATGAAGAGAAAGTGCTCACAAAACAGAAAGAGATGGAATTATTACTATTTTCTCGTGACCTTATATTTCTGATAACCGATGAAAATATACAAATATATATATTCGGATATTAATTTGAAATTATTAATTCAAGAAATATATATAAAATCTCGCAATCGTATTTCTCTTCTCTGCAATATCCTGCCATTTCCATGAAAATGTTCTGAAATTATCGCTATTAAAGTAAAATTATGCAGTATATCATTGAGAAACATTAAATATCTAGATTTCAGAAAATTGTTTATATATATATAAATACTTTTGTCAAGTTGTGTCGTTATTTTTTCATATTAATATTTAATTAAGTATAAAGTTTCATCGAAAAAATGACAATTTCAGGAATTGCTAATTTGTCAATTTTTTTAATTAAATCGTTTATCTGTTTTAAAAAAATATAAATCCGAATGAGAAATTCAGTATTTTATCAATTACAATTATTATATACTGAATGCGATTAATGTCATTCAATTTAGAATATATATAAAATAATTAATCTATACCTGAATTAACGGTATCAACAAATTTATTTATTTTAATATTTATTATAAAAAAATCTAATTAATCAGAAATGCATGAAATGCTGCGGGATGTTAAGGATAACGGCAAAACGAAACCGTATTAACGACTATTTGTCGTTAAACTCGCAGGCTGTACAAGGGCCATTAATAGCCGGTTTTAATGTCTCTCCAGGTTAAATGTTGTTGAAATTCTGTGCAAGATGCAATCATAGTCTTGCGTTCGATATTGTGTCGTAACTTTAAAGCGTGAATGGAAAAGCGTGATTATCCGGAATTCTAAGCAATACTTTTTGAAACGAAGTCCGAAATTGTACTGTCGGCCGGATGGCCGCGTGGTAAAGCTTTGGCTTACCACCCTGGAGGATCCGGGTTCAAATCCGGGTCCCACACCTCCAGTTTTTCAGGAGGGGTCCGGGCCCGGCTCGTTGAACCCCATCCTTCAACCATCCGGTTGACCCCATCATGGGTGTTGGCCAGCCTGTGATGGGCTCTACATGTGGCCGCCGCCAGATACAGAATATCCCATGAGGATATGGCAGCTTAATCTGACTAACCGAAATTGTACTGTGTCTCCATTAGAAACACCATAGAAGTTCCTTACGATTCAATTGATGCAATTTAGATGATGCCGTTGCCTGTGTGGTTTCGTCTTTGATATTCGGATCTCTCCGGAAGTATCGCCGGAAGTGAAGGCTCTAGGGCGCAAATCCAGGTTTCGGTGTGCGTTAATGAATTGTAGTTTTAAATTGCAGAACACCGTCGAAGACTAACAAATGTTCGAGTTATCGATCAGATGTAAGATTAATTATCGGATTATCGTTTCATTCGTTTTCTGGTAATGTTGAGAAGAATATTTAGAGCAGAAAGTTTTACATTAAATATATTAAGAGAAAATGAAATTCAAGGAATTCGTCAATATCTTATAGATGAAGAGAAGACATACTTACCAAGCACAATTTGTGACAGAAAATTGAAGAGAATTAAAGAAATTTATAACACATTATTCGAATACAGGGAACACCGCAATTTAAGTTATATTAGAGACAAAAGATTGAGGACTTTTCATGAATTCTTCTCTCAAATTTTAATAAATGAAGACTGTTTTCTCACTGAAATTCGAATCAAGGATTATATTACAAATAAAGGAGGGATAATAGTAAACATTAGTGGAAAATATGCAATAAGGTGAACGAATAGAACAGATATCCGATATATATAATCACAAAGGGTTTATAAAATCGAATGAATCTCTTTTTCTTAAAAAAGGAATGGAATATTATTTTCAAGTTAAATTTACAAAGGAAGATATTGGTTATATATTTTAGTAAATTCGCTCTCTTTCATAAACTATCAAGAATACGAAACACTGATCAGCAAAAAGAAAGAATACGGAAGGTGGGGTAGGAATTATTTTTATTTCCCCTTGACTTTATATTTTTGATAATCGATGAAAATATACAAATATGTTAATTTTCGGATATATTAGTTTAATTTTTTTGTAATTGTTAATTCGAGAAAAATCTAGCAACGACAGTTTTTTTTTTCTTGGGAAGCTTTCAGTTAATATAGCAAAAAGCTCGCAACGATATTTTCCTTCTCAGCCATACACTCTTATTTCACTGAATAAAAATTTTCTTGAATTATCGGTATTATAATAAAATTATGTAATATACCATTGAAAAATATCATATATCACTAGATTTCAATAAATATATCAATAGTTATCATTTTAATTTTTAATTAAAAGGAAACCTTCACACAAAAATATTAATTTCAAAAAATATTTAATTCCTCAATTCTTGTTAATTAAATAGTTTGGTCTTTTAAAAAACATATGAATTTGAATGTTAATAAATAGCATTCAACATTGAATAGTCTACATATAAAGTAATTACTGTTTATAGTGTAGCAACAGTAATAGGAAATTTATTTTTTATATATCTATTATAACTGTTTGTTCCCATTTACGCGGTAGCAATGCATTACAAACACGGCAACCAATAATAGGTTCGAATGCGGATGACGTAGTTGTCATGCTGTTATCGTTCGTGTTGATTAATTTTCTAATTCGCATTAAAAATAAGTCATATGTGTGAAATAGTCAATCGTAAAATTTCTGGTGGCTGAAGGAATGAGTGGCATTTCTGTGGAATAATGATTAATATACGAATTAGAGAAATAACCGCATTTGTATGATCCAAAAGATACTCATAAAGATTTAAATCGAAGGCAAAATGCATCAAAGTAGGTTCTAGTAGTAAAAAATACTCCGCCGGAGCACATAAAAGAAGCATATGATTGTCGACTACCGAAATGTTAAAGAAAAGGCAGCCTACGACAATGTTCAGGGGACGACATCGACCGTCGAAGTGCGACCATTTTACATTTGCCCTTCCCCACTGAACTCGTGGGTTGGCTGGACGTTTTCCCGACCCTATCATATTCCACGCCTCAATTTTCATTGGCAGTTGGGCCGTTCGACGGCTCAATCTAGCAAGGGTTTCGCCGGAAGCTTATTTTTTGTGCGTTTTGACAGGACAATAAATGCAGCCTCAAATAAACCATACGGTGGCATATGGAGAATATCGGACAGTTCATAATGCGCGATCAATGATATCGAGTTAGCGCGGCGAATAGCGTATGGAACAGATCCGACGGTGTCGAATGATATACAGCAGGGGTGGCCAACTTGTTTGTCATTAAGATCGACTTTATATGTTAACAATATATTACTTCAAAATTATAAAAAAATAGTATTTACTTGTTAATTAATGACATGAATTTAATAAAAATTGGCTAATAGACAATAATCCATTGTAAAATACTGATAAAACTATGTATATGAGATTCTCTTTAAAACATAATAATAGTGAAATAAAATTTTTCCAAATAAACGAAAATCAACATTTTTTGAAAAACTTAAAGTTTTAGGAATTTTAATAAATAATCAGCTTTCATTTCGGTATAATATTGACGAGAGGAAAAATTTTAAATACAGGTATCCCTCGTTATACGCGATCTCACTTTACTCGTTTTCGCTATAACGCGATTTTAAAAAGTAAATTAACTTTTTAAAATTAAAAAAATTTTCGTTTAAAAATGGGAGAAATGTGATGAACTGTTCGAGTTTCACTTATCAGAGCTCACTAATGAATAGCTTTTGGAAATGGAAAACAACATGAATGATGTTGTTTCCATTTCTAGAAACTAAGAACCCTTTGTTACGGAGCCCATCAAATAACTTACAACAAAACAAATGACTGAATATTTTAAACATATTGAGAGTACCATCAGAATAATTGAAAAAATGATCCTAATGAGACTGTAAGTACCATACTTGCGAGAGAAATTCAGAATTCTTTGGCTTGCTACAAACAGCTTTATAGAGAGAGGACAAATACTGCCCATCAACTGAGTCTCGACTGTTTTTCCCTATCTCTATCTTACCCATGGTAAATCCAACTCACTTTACTCGATTATTTCATGGAATCAATTAATCGCGTAAAGCGAGGGATACCTATAAACAAGAATGACTTGGAGATATTTTCGACATTTGAATGGTTTTAATTATCTGGATTCATGCTAGCATAATTAGTCATATTAGATGCTATCTAATAATTTATGGTGCTGCTAGTCAAAGACAAATAACTATCTTAAATAATTGTTTATATCAATCTATAAAAAAAGATTTTAAAACAGATTTCTATTCATATTTAATACAGCAATAATTATTTTGTGGATAACTTAAAAGTAAAAAATATAAACGACTTGCTGAAAAATATTGATATTAAAGTAACCAAACGATATCATTACAGGAATCTTGCCAGCTCACATTATTAATTACAATGTCCCTAAAAAACATTAAAAATCTTTGAATTTATAAATATTTCAAGATTAAGAGATACAAAATTTATCCGATTATTTAAAATTCGACGTTTACATTTCTATAACAGTTCCATTATCTCTTTCTAATTTTATCTTATAGAATTTTTTATTTTTCTGGGGAGAGCGTACTCTAGGGCCTTAATGTTCACTTGTACTTGTATCTTATAAAATAAATAAATAAACTTGAAACATCATTAACGTCTACTTCTTAGGAATTTAGAAATTATTTATTTACTATTTGTTAAATCTATGATTTTATACAATGATGCCTTTATAAAATGCTACTTTTCAATGGCGTCATGCTTTTATTTTAAAACATTAATCCTTTAACCTTTTATTTCCTACAAATTGTTTAATAAACATTATTATTATTATTATTATTATCATATTCATGTATTTATTCGTTTAGCTTAACCATAATTTCTTTTTATTTTCGTTTCCTATACCAAAATTTATTCATAAGAATCATAATACTGTATATCAATATTCATTCTTATATAAAAGTTTTTAAATTATTTTTGAAACTTGAATATAAAAACATTTAAAAATAATTGTACCGAAATAATTTTTTTAATAAATAAAATATTATCAAATCTTCAGTGTTTAGAACCAAGTAAAGAACTGAATAATAGTTTTTGAATTTTGTGACAACAGCATAATTAGAATAATCCTATTAGCAATATATAGTCATGTTGTTATATTGGTAACAGAAAAGTATCATTGACTTATATAAAATTAAGTTTCATTCCTCTTGAATATTTCGTTCATCACTTCAGATAATTAAATTATTATCTTTGTTTTTAACTTCAACAAAACGGAAAAATTTTAGAGATAGATTAATTAATATAAGAAAAATTTGTATAATATATAAAAATCAAATTTTATTTATTCTTGCCTTCTTTCAGATAATTAAATTATTATCTTTGTTTTTACCTTCAACAAAACGGAAAAATTTTAGAGATAGATTAAATTAATATAAGAAAAATTTGTATAATATATAAAAATCAAATTTTATTTATTCTTTCTTGCCTTCAATTTTGCAAAATTTTCTACCAATTCCTTTAAATCTAGTGTAGAAGTTAAGGAACAAAAAATAACCAAGAGGATAGTAAAATAATGTGATGCGTGAGGGATAAGAAAAGGGAATCGATACCTAAATCATATATCACTATTTAATTTTGATATTTTAGTAAAGTTTAAAGCATAGCTTGAAGTTTTGCGCCCCTTCATGGCTTGCGCCCTAGGCAGTTGCCTAGTTCGCCTATATGGTAGCGCCAGCCCTGTATAGCATATTAATATTTTAAATGCTGTATATGCACATATCTATATTACTAATTCAGAACAAACGTTTCAATAAGGAAAATGTTAAAATCTAATGTATTCTTAATTCTATTAAGTACAGTTATACATTTTTTTCAAATAAAACAAATTCGTAACAGATTTAAAACATGGTTTTAACACATTTATAATTTTTGATATATAAGCAAATAAATTAGAATTAAAAATAATTTTAATAGACGAATTTATTCTACACGACTAATATAAATTCAATAGAATTTTACTAGAAAATAGTATTATTGTATATACTTTCACTCTCGATTATTTATGTTTCTTTCTGAGCATTCTGAAAAATTAAAAAGTAATAAATTACTATATATTTATACCTATTACAAACACAATTGTAATTAATATTAGAAACACGCTGTAGCTTTTGTTGTGAGGTTATATTGTATAATTGCTTCAATAAGATTTCATGACATAAATTTTACAATAAAAATTATTACATAGACAGAGTGAAATTCAAGAGATATCTCAAACCATCTGGGAATCTCTTATTTTCAACATATTTCATTGTTCTAAAATTTGGGTTAAGAACAGATTACACCATATTTTTCTTAAGTTCTTTTTTAGCTTACGTTAGACTTAAGTTTTCCTTAAGTTGTAATCTATTTTCATCTGCAAAATTTCTCTTTAAGTTCACGAAATCTTTTGTTAGATTCAGAAATTATTGAATTCTTATGATCTATAACATGCTATAATTTAATTGCTGATACAATTATAAAACTATACATTTATCGACAAGAAAACCCTGAAATCGTTGTAATTTATCAATAATAATACTAGATATATTTTTTTTCTACGTTCTCCATCGTTATTTTAAGCGCATATTCAAATTTCTTTTATAACACTTAAGTGACATTTTTAATATATCATAACTTATTCAGCTTGCTATATATTAAAGTTTGCATTATTAAACTTCCTAATCAATACTACGCATTTAATAGAATTATTTTGCGTTTTCTGATTAGAAATCATGAATAACAAAGTAAAGCAATATATTATAGTATTATTGAAGATAATCTGCATATATCTGTTTACATTTTTATATTTTACTGTTCTTGGATGAAAAAAAGATCATTGAGAACCAAGGTAGCTGAACATAAAGCACCATAATTACTCATTCATAAACTTGTCCCACTTCATTGAATGATATATAGGTTGTCAAAGTTAAATGTATCCGGCCTCTATTCCGCCTAATCTACTTTTTACGTGTTTTCTGAAGATTTGTATTAAGGTCTAAATTTTTATAATATCAAATTAAAATTTAGATAGCATTTATGACCTAAAAAGTAACTTTTATAAATTTAAATTTTAAAGAGAAAGTGTTCTTTTTTTCTATAATAAAGTGGTTACATTAATCCAAATATATTGATTAAAAAAGATTTTACAGATGTGTGTTTTTGAGGAAGTTTGGTGCCGTACAGAATGTGATTAGTCAGTCCATCAAATAGTTTTCCCATAAATAGTTCAGTGAAAATAGCTTAACAGAGATGCACATTTTTGTACAGAAACTAACCTCCTAAAGTAATAATCAGAATAATTTTTAAACGAATTTAGACTAAAGTAACAATAAAAAACAAGATTTTCATACATACAAAAAATCTTTAGTAAAATTTTTTTCAACACGTCGAACACAAAATCGATGGTATCCTTCATCTGTTCAGAATATTCAATAACTGAAGAAATATAATACACAGCTTATCCAGAATAACTTATTTTTATTTAAATAGTTATATAATTGAAGGAATATTACAATATTATATAATAAATATTAAGATCACTTTAAATGACATACTTAAAGAAAATTATATAATCATCAACTTCGATGAGTAACATGGCGGTTACAGAGCTTATATTTTTGGCGGCAACAACAACAACGCCACCTGCTTTTTCTGCTGAGATCGACCTCTTCAATAACCAATAATGTTCTCTATGTTGCTCGAAAATAATCATACACAAAAGAGAAAATCGTATTATACTCTTTAGTTTTTATAGTTATATAGAAAACCAGATTAGAAATATTGTGATAATTATTAACACAATTAAATTTATATACGGTAAATAATGAATGTCAGACATCTATAATAGATTTCTAATGAGTTAAATAAAAGCCGCAATGAAATCAACGATGAAATTCTTATTAAAAAGAAAAAAGTAGCTATTATATAATATTCAAAGTCCATTTTTTAATAAATTTTTTCAGTATTTAACACAAAGATATTGTAAAATCTACCGATTTCTTTCTCTCTGTAAGTTTGTTTCTATAACAATTGCAAACATACTCAGTAAATATGTAATATTACAGTATGATGTACTTTATTTAGATAATTACATTTAAATTTATTCATAGAATAATTTATCTTATTAATTTGTCACGAATTGATTTTAGAAGAATTCTGGTAAGTAGATGAAATGATTATACGAGACAACCTACGATTTCCATGGCACCCACCGATTTGTTCTCTGGCTTACCGCCAAATGCTTAATAGCTATCCTCTGATATATATATATATTTCCCGTTTTTATGCTTTATTTCTTACTTGTTTTAATTAAAATATCGAATATTTAAAAATAATTAATATATATTTTTTCCACTAAATGTTTTGTTAATATATTAACGAAAGATAAGAAATTATCTGCCTTTCGTTAATATATTATAAGGGAATTAAATATTAATTTATGTTATTCCTTGTTAAGTATAAACAAGGTTTTACGATAGGTAAAAGGTTATAACCATAGTAAACATTTGTGCTCGGGGAAAGAAAAAACTTATAAAAGAATTATATATACTACAAAATGCGTTTTATAGGCCTGTTGAACTTACGCACGTTTTTATTTCTTTTTTAACTTTTCGATAAAAGTTCTGAATTTAGGATATAAACAACGATACAATGTTTTATCTTTCTAGTAGTTACATCACGATTTGAATTCATATGACACGATTAACTACTCGTAATTTGAGTTGATATAATAACTTTTATGAACATTTTCTAAAAAGTAAAAATTTGATCTAGAGTAGCAAATACTCTAAATAAGTGCATTTAATAACAACTAGGAAATGAATTAAAGGAATAAAAAAAATAAAAATATATATATTTCTTTAATTCAAAAACCTAGAAAGAAATGTTTACTTACAGCAAGCAAACAAACCCTACACTTTTTCGCAATTCTATATTTCTAACTAACCTAACTGTAATAAAAATAACGTAAAAAAATCTGTTTTTATTAAAGCTATAATCTCAATTTTAAATCTGTTTTACAACTCTAGATATTATATTCAAATAAAAAAATATATATGTGTGTTTCGCGTAAATGTCTGAATGATAATTTTATGACTTCAGAAACGGATAATAGCGAATAATAAGATATAATCTTACAGACGATACGTATAGTATGACGCAAGAATGAATATCACGCAATAAAATCATCAAATAAGATAAAAGAAATAACCATAATTGGATTTCGTGAAAAAATAGTTTAAAACTCCAAATAATTTTTCAACATTTTTTTAAAAATATAAATTTGTAAAAGATTTCAAGTCAAAATTAATTAAAAATATATATAAAATTTTACAAAATGAAAGATGGAATCGTTTTAAGTAAAGAGTAGTAACGCAATAGACTTACACGAAGTTGGAGCACTCCAATCGAAGTCTTCACTAGAACGTCTTCTATGGCAACTGTCATTCACTTGACGCTGCACCTTTTCCATAGTGACAGGCAATGCTGCCACCTAGCGTCTGGACACGAAACATATGCCACACAACCACTCGCAACAAGTTCAATATTGGATGTAAAGAAGGAATGCAAACACGTCTGAAAGAGAAAGTACAGTATACAGAGACTACTTTCTCTTCCGTTTGTTTGCAATTCCTCATTAAATCACTCATTAAATATTCAGATATGTTTTCTGCAAATGAAGCACGTTTTCTTACAACTTTAAGTATTAAAATTTTTATATTTATATTTATAGCAATTCTGTATTTATTACGATACTTAATACTTAAAAAAACGCATGTTTTTTTTTCTTCGAATTGTTTACCTTAATTAACTTGATTAAAAGAGATTACATTGCTACTCAATGCCGACAAGATACTAAACGACTGATTTTAAACGTTAGAAGAAAAATAGGTTCTGTAAAATTTATTGATACTCTAGTTAAATTGTGAGCTGTCCATTAACAACCCACTTTAGATGATGAAAGGAACTTATTTTTTTGTTTTATTTACTGTCTAGTTCTAATAGATATTGAAAAAATCTGATTTGATTTTTAAACCGATTTAAAATAATTGAAAGGAGCGTAAAGTTTTGCAGACTAGAATAGGAGTGTTGTGCTTATTCTAAAGCAGTGGACCGCAAACATTTATGAACCACATCTAGCATTAGTGGATGGAGTTGATGTCAGAACAAATTTTACAAAACAAATTATATGTTTTTATACAGCCTAACCAACTTTGAAGAGTAAAAAACTTCAAACGCATATAATTATTGTGGTGAATAACAAGAAATTTTATCTCTCTTCCGGAATACACATTGTTCGTTTAGCTCTTAAGATTCGTATTGCATGTGCAAATATTTTATAAGACCATTATATATTTTTCTGAACTTTTTCCAATATTTTATTTTTTTTATATCTCTTTTTAAAATTGTCAAAAATTAAAATGGAAAATCATTGTTAAAATTACTTTATTTTTTCAGTTTCCTGAAGAATTTTTATTATTTTTACTTGATACTTTATCGACGTTTGAAACTTCCAACGTTTGAAACTAACAAAACAATTTTCGATTGTTATCAGAAGAATTTTTCATAAAGTAATATAGTTTCTGGAGAAAAATAAAATCAGAATTATATGAAAATATTTTTTGTTGGTGTTCTAAATTGTTGTAATGCTTAAAACAAGTTTTACGACGTTAGAAGAAACTCTAATGTTTATTAAAACGGATAACAAATATAATTAAAATAATAATAATGATAACTATAGATAATTACTGTTTATTTATTTTTATGAATGTATTCAATCTTTATAACACAAATACAAAATTTTATTAATATTTATTTAATTATGAAAGAAAAACAGCATTGAGAGAACTTCCTGTTTTTAGATCATGGAAAAATAAGAAAAATTAAGTTTAATTTGATGAACTGAAAATTTCATAAGAATTTTAGGTGTTTACTGTAGAAGTATAAACAACATTCATATATTCAAGAGTAAATAAAGGAAAATTTATTATAAATATCTACATTTATAATTAAGAGCCTAATCAGTTTAGATTGATAAGAATGTTGAAAAATTTAAGCTATAAATTCTTAAATATTTTTATTGAATTAATTTGTTTTCTTTCAAAACATTGACCTCTCATTAGAGAGATATCCATTTGTATCAATAAGTATTGATCAGAATTTGTATTGATCCTAAGCTATTTTAAGATGCTTTAACTTTACACGCAGTCATGAAATTACGTTCCAGCACTTAAGAGATGAAGAAAAAAGGATTAAGCATTGGATCTTCCTCTAATTATATACTGTAATTATAATTAAATCTTAATATGTGATAATTCGTTTAAAATATGAACTTATTCCTTTCGAAAGGGTGTGGTTAAATTCTTTGTACGAATTCCTTTACTACTTTCATCATATAATAATTGCAATAGAAATACGGAAGCATTAAACTTAATAAATCAATATAATTATTGCATTGCGTGTCTAAACCGCCAAAATTTAAGATGAAATAGTTTAGTTTGTTCCAATTTCGAAATATAAAATCGAAAGGCAGATAGTTAATAATATTATTCATAAATTTAGACGAATTAACGTTTACATTTCTATAATTTTTCTCGAATATTTTTCATACTCGCCTAAGGTTAAAGGAAAGAAAATCGTTCTTTAAATAAAAGACAACTCTCATGTGATGACTTTAACTTAGCTGTTTTTTATTTTCTTTTTTTTTTTATCGACATAAGTCGTGGCTATAATTCATGATCCTCCTTTCTATTTATCTAGTTTGACATCTAGAATAGTTTTCTGTCTGGAGGACTCTTCTTTGTTACGTAACGCCTTGTAAGAATATTATTTTTTTAAAGTTAAATGATGTGATTACTAAACAATGGAGAAGAGCAAAAAATAACCTATAATCCATCTATTTTATTCGGGTCATTGAATCGACAAAAAAAAGAATTAAAAAAAAACAAAACAAAAATAAAAAAGAGAGAAGCGGTGTATCAAATGAAGTATCAGGATACAGAAAAATAAGTCATAATTTTGATAAGATATTATCAAGAGATGTTTATCTGATCATCAGTTGTGATTACGCTTCGCTATTATCCCATAATAAGTGAACAGATAATTCAATTTTATATGACGATAAAGCACAATCATTATGAATTAATACTTCTATCCCAAAAACATTATTATAGATAACATCTTAAAAATAGAATATAAACTTTTGAAAAACTACTCTTAAAATGGAGGATGTAATACAGCCTGATAAAGATTTTTAAAAAATCTGATAAAACAAATAAGTTAAAAAAAAATCTTTTTCTTCTTTTTATTGGACTTTTTATCCTTTACTATAATTAAGAAAAGCACACAAATTAGGTAACTTAAGTGTCACTGCTCCGAAATAAACTAATTTAGCTCTTAGAAGTTTATTTAAAAGAAGTCGTTTGTAGTTGCAAACGTTTTTATATACAAATTTTTTAGATTTACTAAATTTCCTGCTCCAAAAATATTTTATAAGAAGAAATTTGGTTTTGGAATGCGTTTAAGTTTACCATTCTATTATAAAATATACAGAAAAGAATTCTTCTATTTGACTATCTTTTATCGAAACTTGGGATCAAATTCCAGTTTCCTCGGATGAAATTTGAATTCCAATCTACCATAATGTTATATAAATGCAATATTTATTCAAAAATGATCTTGTAATATCATGCATTTCGAATGGAATCTTTTATTGCATGCGGTTCAAACTACGAATTAAAATTTTGATCACACGAAATTATTTTGCTTGATAGTAGACCTTACAATTTTAAGTGGATTACTTAAAAAATTTCAAGTTCAATCCATTCATAAAGTTATAAAATTACTAATTTAAACCGTATATAATGTTTAACGGAATTTACGAAGTAAAAAAAAATTGCTTAAAGTAGAATAAACATTAAAATATATTTACATGATTTCTTTATGTTTAGTTTAATATATGCTTCACAGCAACCAGATTTGCACTTTTTTCTTTCAAAAATATTCCAAAATATTTCAATTTTATTACTTTATACTTTGAAAATATTCTTAAATGAGATGCTTTCTTGAGATTTCGTCTACATATTAATTCTAGAGATAAAGAAACTTTTAAAATTCAAATACGATTATTTTTAAAGGTAAGAAAAAAATATGTGGAAGTGATTCATCAAAATATAAAAAGCTTTCTGATGTGAATGTTCTCCAGACTTTTTACTAAGATAGACAAAATATTATTGGGAATCGATTGACACAGAGAAATTTTCTTTAAGAATAGATTCTGAAAGAAAATCTATTATAGGCGTGGTATAATGGAATTCATAAAATGGCACAAAGAAAAATAAATAAATATATCTTGGATTTATATAAAATTTCAAAGTATATAAGGATAAAATGATAGTAATGTGTATTTATGCGGGTTTATATATATTGTATAACGCATATTATATAAGTTACATGAAATTTATTATTTTATTATTCTAGTATCTTCTTGGAATCAATTTAGTTTGTATCTTAAAAAATTTTATTCTAGAAATAATATCCAGTGACTGAATTAATGTTTATTCCTGATTTTATTAAAGGAATGCAACCTCAAAAATTATTTTAGGTTACAGTCAATATAATAAAATGATTTTTACGTGAAGTTCTATAACACTTATCTCGATAAAATTTCATAAAAGATTATCTGTTGTTCTTTCAACCAGTTCAACTCTTCCTTAGAGAATAAGCGAGACTTATCGATCAAAAATTTTCTTTTCGTGATCCAAAACATAAAAGTTACACGTAATAAAGGATTGACGTACTTTAAGGGATCATAGGATAACTAGTAGATTTAAATATTATCAAAGTATCTTGATGGTATTTGCAAATTATCCGGTAGGATTATCATGAAATATCAGATTTAAAGAAGGATATTTTCTTCTTTTCTAAGAGATAACAGGATTACAGTATTTATATTATTTAAGATTTTAAACAATTAAGAATAGTATCAATTTAATCGATGTAAATTTTTTGTGTCTATGCTTAATTTTTTTCGATTAAAGATATCTTTTAATGAGTAACTTTTAATTAAATTTCTAGCAATGTTTTACTGTGGATTCAATCTATGAATACTTAAAAATCACAATTCTTTTATAAATTTTTTTCTATTAAAAATTTTTAAATTTATTCCCATTATATGAAATTTTAATAAAATATTTTATAGAATGCACAGAAAGAAATATTTGAAACATCCGTTATAATAAAACGTTTTTAAAATTCCAATCATTTTATTTTATTGTAGCTATCGAAACTGATTTACTTTTACTAATTTCTTTCCTGTTTTTCTTCAAAGGAAAATGCGATTTTCTTTTTTTTTCAAACATGGTAAAATAGAATAGCCATAAATCCTTATGAGACTGTTGGAAAATATTCTAATTTTAAAGTGTTTTGATGTATTAGAAAATATATTCGAAGAGAAAGTAATAGGTCTTGAGAAATGTAATTAAATATTACGTGGTGTTTCTATTAATCCTTAAATAAATTTGCATCCCGTTATCCACTATTCAATCTCGGAATATTAAAATTAATAAAAAAATACGAGTTGGAAAAGAAAATAAAACGAATTAGATAGAAATAAAACATTTTTACTATTTAATACGAACTACATATATACTTAAAATTACCGATTCGTCTTATTATAATCTTTTATTTAAATAAATGAAAAAGTTTTTTATGGACTTCGAACAGAAGAACATCGTCTCTTCAGTTTAATTAAATTTATTTTAAATAAGCTCGTAATTTTTTTTTTACTTATTAAAATATGGATTAAACATAAATTCGAAATGGCAGTTTAATAATACAATAATAATAATAAATTCTTTAGAATTGTGATTGCGAGTAAAAAATCATTATTAAAAATTGTGGCTACAAGTTGGAATTTTTGGGAAAATGTAAAAAAGTAATAAATCACTTCCATTTATTAAATTAATTTTTTAATATTAAAATGCGTCGTCATTAAAGAAACCATCTTTTGAAAATTAATGAAATGAAATTTTATTTTAATTATTTCTAAACTAATAATTAACTAAATTATCATTTTAGTCGTTTAAATTTTTAGTTGAGATAATTATGAAATGATAATTTCATGATATTTAAGAAACTTCGTAAAAAAAGCATTAAAACTCCATTTTACAAACTTTGTCAAATTGCAAATAATTACAGAAACACCATTAAAATTAAATTTTCTTTATGTTTGTCCTTAATTTTTCTAAATGATAGATGATATTCAATGGAAAAATCATATTTAAATAGAACTTTCTTATGAAATTATTATATAATTTTCACGAATCTTATAACAAACGAATATATTAATTAACGAAAAATATTTATTTTCTAAAATACAAAATTTTAAACGAGAAAAAAATCTATTTAAGGGAAAATATTTTAACTGTATACAATATTAAAATAACAAGGTATAGGCCTACATTTTTTTGAAATTAAAATATTTCAAAATCATTCAAAATTAAATAGATTTACAAAGAAATCACGTAAAAAATAATTGGATTTATGCGATTAATTAAAATATTGTGATAAACAAAACTTTTGAACAGTTGCATTCAGTTTAATCATTGATACGTAAATCCACGTATACACCCACTCTACACTTCAGTTTTAAATATAAATTGTCCAATAACAAAACTTTTGAACACTTTTATTCAGTTTTATCACTGATCCATAAATGCACGAGTATATCTACTTTTCATTTTAATTTTATTTTTGATCAGACTGTAGCTATTATTCTAGAATGGATATAAGGAGATAAAAATAAACATATTTTATCAGAATACCTGTAGGATGTTTCTGAACTACGCAGTTAACATATATATTGCAGTACTTTTATGACATTAAATCTATTAGATATGCCATAAATTATTCACGATATTTCTTAAAATCTTTATCATCTCCATAATATTTATGTAAAATGTTATTTTTATGAAATGTCACTTTATGTTTCAAATTATTATTTTAATGAAAAATTACAATATTATAACATAAATATTGTTTAAAAGTCTTAATTAGGAATAATGTAATTTGAATGACTGCTATGTTTATTTATGTGCTTGTACTATGCATAAATAAATATGACTATTTAATTATGAGAAATCACTTATCGTTTTTCACTTATTGATTTCAAAATAATCCAGGGACGAAATAAAAATATATATGCTAGTAGGTTACATAAATATGAATAATTTTCTTTTAATTTTAATAATTTTATTTGTTCCCTATTATATAGAGAATGTTAAACTGAATTAATAGAATTCGAATAATTTTTTCATGAAAACTGATGTTATATTTTTTACTAAATATATTAGAATGATAAATGAATATCTAAGAAATTTATCTGATTGTTTGTTTTCAAAAATAGTGACTTTTCATGTTGGCAAATACTATATTTTCAATCTATCTAACCAAATGCACACGTTTGCTTTTGAAAGTAAAATTGTTTTATTTTTATTTCAAAAGTATCAAAATTTCACAATGCTGGATGTTTATTTAGAACGATGTTTTGAAATTTTACAATAGTAGATTGTAGAATACAGTATTCTTCGCCATACAAAATTTGTTTCGGAACAAATATAAATCCAATGAAACACATTTTATTCGAAAATATCAATGAATAACATGAAAACAAAGTCCATATTTAATATAAAGATATATATAGTGGTTACAATTTTCATTCTAGACATTACATCATAAAAGTTTATTAATAAGAATTTAAAGAATTATGATATGTAGTTGTAATTAAAGACTCTTAATCAACAAATCAGCAAATGAAATATATACATATATATGCACTATGTAATTGTGAAAAATAAACAAGTGGGCGAAGGGCAGGATGAGAAGTTACATATCTCCATATTTACGTAAGTTGGGGTATTACTGTAATATTTGATTTTATTTTGTATTCCATGTTTGATTTGTTTTAAGCTAGAGAGAATTGATTTTCTGATTATAAATGTTATTTTAATAAATAAACTTCAGTTTTATTGAACTTTACTGCATAATGTGCTTGACTTATGGATCTTTTGTGCATTGTTTTCAGCAGAGTTAAATATTTATTTGACCTTATTAAATTTATTTGTTTATCTATCTCTAAGTTATTTAAAAATTAGAATAAATTATTCTATGAATACAGTGAAAATTATGAATTGAGTGAAACAAAGACTCTTAAACAAAAACGTAAAAAAATTAATTAAAATAAAAAGTTAATAAATTCTATGGTATACTTCCAGCTTCCTTCTCCTATAAATTAATAAATATACTTGTATTGAAATACAGAATTTTAATATCATCTGCATAATAATGAATTTAGAAGATATAAAAATATCTTCAATATTCAATATTTTTATTGAGAAATTCAATATTAATTTATTGAGAAAACTATAACACAAGAGGATATTTAATAGAATACATGTTTATAAAGAAATGCAAAAATTGCTGCATTTTAATATTGCATTTATAAAATTTCTTTCGCGTAAATAATTCAAAAACTAAACAAGCACTAAGAGATATTTTTACTATCTTTAAATCCGTTTTAAGTTATTAAACTTTGTCGTATTTCAGTTGGACAATATCTATTCTCCAGATTTAAATTATTAAATAAATTGTTGAAAACTTGTCTAATCACGAGAAAATATTTCTCAAGAATCTCTGAGAATTACTATATTCAGTTAAATTCATCATCTGCTCTTATTAAATGCATGAATATAATTTTCCTATTTCTGAAAAGAAATTCATAAATTTTACAAATTTCTGAGACCACATTGTGTTATTTTATTTAGCATTGAGAATAACAAAAGTGTATGACTTTCTAAGATTTCTAATAAGGTAATGTTTCAACAGATATTGATGTAAAATTGTTTTGACACTTTTATGATATGATCGTACATGGATAAATCTCAAACTCGAAAAATGATTACTTTTTAAAATTTTTTCCACTGTATGGTATATTCTTATTATTATAATATAGATTACATCTAATTGAAATATAATCTGTACACACATATATACACACATAAATCCATATAGGAATAAAATTATCATAATTAAATTTTAGATTTTAGTAAATATAACATATGCTCTTTTTTAATTATAAAAAATTGAATAATATTAAAATATAAGTTTGATTTTGCTAATGAGAAGCAAATAAACTAGAAAGTAAAGTTAATTCATAACACTGAAATATTTAAAGAATATAATTATTAAAGTAAATTTGGCAAATAGGCACTCGTCTATTTAAACAGGGATATTATTTATATTTTGCTTTATTTGTACTATCATCATGCTGTTGCCGTTAAAACTCCTACAATTAACAAGTAATAGTAGTACAGATAGTAGGTTTTCTTAATTGAAAGAGTTCTGACAGCAATAGAGTGATGGCAGCACAAATCATATCCCATATTTGGTAGATTTACTTATCATCTTTAACTTGAAAGTACAATATTTCTAAGTGGAGTATTATAGTTATAATTTATTCAATAATAATATTTTCAACTGAGATATTAATTACTTTATCGCTAAAAGATATTAATGATCTGCTGTCAACTTAAGTTTGGAATTTTGAACACACAGCGATAGAGCCATTTTAGATTTAATATTCACCTTTGGAAATCTATTTGAATATTTAATATGTTAAAAACATCAAACGAAACACATTATTTATTTAATCAATAAAAGCATAAAATTAAGCAAATGTACGTTGTTTCCTTCAGAGATTTATAAATAATTTTTGAAGCATCATTAATACGATTTCTTAAACCATTACGAATGATTCTAATATTAAATAATACAATACTTTGCTAGATGAAATTCAGCATAAAAATATAACAACGATAATATAGTGTCTTTATACAGATTTTTATTATTGAAAAGTTTATTTTATAAAAATTCGTTCTTTAATGGAAATTAATTATATTAGTTTTTAGTATGATTAATTTAACAATTCTTATCGTCAGAAAATATCAAAAAGATATAATACTAACTATTATGAATTTATTTTTTCATCTAGGAAATAGAATTTTCGCTATGTTTGTTTAAACCATTGAGATTATTAATAAATAAGTTGCATAATATGGAAGTAAGAAGACTACCTTTGACAATTCTCTTATAAAAAATAAAAATAAAATTATATTAATCCAATTACAGATCTAAGTACTAATGAAACATATATAGTATATATCTAATATGTGATAAAATTTTAATTAATATTATACTTTTATTTTTTTTATAATAAATTAATATATTTTCTAAAGTCAAAAACATCAATAATAACCTCATTATTTTTTCTGGTGATCTGGAAATTTTGCACATTAAGCAGAGGAAATGACAAAAAATTACACACAGGAATTACAGGAATTAGAGGTTTTATCTTAAATTTCAATAGGAAATTATTAAAAATTTCCTATTGAAATTTTCAATAATTTCGCTAACTCTTTACTTAATCTTGATGTAAAAATAACAATAAAAATAGGCACTAATAAACCACAAACATGTTTGAGAAAGACAATTAATATTTCCTAAGAGAGAAAATTTTTTCTATTGAATAACGAATTGGAATTATCAGATAATCAATTAAATGATAACATTATATTGATAGATTTTTTATACAAAAAAGAATTAAAAAAGCATATAAATTTTAGAACAATTTAATTAATTACCGAAGTTTTGTTATTTCTATTTAAGAATGCATTATATTATAATAATTATAAAATTCATTAAATGGCGAATTTAAGATTAATGGAGGAAAAAATTTTTAATTGTGGAAAGCCTTCATTATGAAAATAAATTGGAAGCATATTTCCAATTTTGAAAAATAATTGATAAATAAATATTAATTTAATTTCTTTCAATTTATTTAATACATCGAAAAAGAATTTTGAAGTATTAATTTGTATAAGTTTAAAATTAAATTATTTAATGAGAAACAAAGAAATTTTTATCGAAAAATAAGCATATATAAATTATATAAAATAATTAGAATTGTCATTTATTTTGTCATTTCTTCGCAAAGAATGACTAAAATTTTACAAATCAACTTATAATAGCATATTAGGTATATATAAATGATTTATTTATTTTTAATCTTTTCATGAAAAATTTACTTTAAATGAATATTTTATAAATCAATATTGTAATGACTCTTGCATTTTGTTCTGTATAATATATAATATAAAACTTCTATACGCATATTTTTTCAATATTTCAGAAGTAATTGCAGATAATCATTTAAAAAATTGCAAAAGCAACTGAATAATGAAAATATTCATGGTTCTTGTAGTTAAACAAATTACTGAATTTATATCCATCTCATTTATTTATTTATTTCAATAACTTTCCTTTAAAAAAATAAGTAACAAAATATAAAATATTTATATTTAAATAAAGTAAAACTCTTAACCATTATCATACGATGAACGTGTAATTTTCACTAAAAAATTCCGGTTTCATATTTACACATCTGATACATTTAAACCGATAATTTTGTACTTATTCTCTTTCATGCTAATTAATTACAATTCTGTTCAGTCACATGTTCTTATTCAGGCTACACTGCCAAACTTTGGATATTGATATGCTTAGCTGGTTGTTAATAACAATATTATACTTTTCTCTTTATATATGACTAAGGATTCTTCTAATAAGGAGTTTTTCATGCTAGAAAAGACTTTCATAACTTTTGCTTTGCCCCATTTAATTTGTAAATTAAATTCACAGAATCGCCTACTTAATGCAGTAAATATATTCCTACACATAATGTCATGTTTGTGCTCTTTAATTCTTTCATACATGTTCCTAAAAGTTACACCAATGTACTTTTCTTTCTGATTTAGAATTTTGTTAAAAATAGGTATCACACACACTTGGAGCACTGGTACTATTATATTTATCATTCTGGAGTTTATTGAAAAGTATAGGATTTCTTTGTGCTACCAGAGTTGCATCAAACTTTCTTACTACAACTTTAATTGGTTTAAGTTTAGTTCTTTCATATAGCATTTTTAAATATTTCAGTCTATTTGTACCTTGCTCATTACAATCAGAATAATTGGCTAGCACTGGTGTATTGAGTAATGTCTTAACTTTATCATATATGGCTGTAATAAAATTATATGCATAACTATGCTTAAGTTCTTCTTTAATTATAAAATCAAATGCATTTTGTTTACTGACATTTGTTGAACAATGCATAAATAATCATTTAAAATATGCTTGAAACACTGCTTTTTTATAATTAATAGAATCATGACCAGGCTGGAATTATTGTCATGACATACAAATACTTCCTATAAATACAAGTTAAATATTCACTATTATTTATTTTGATTTTTAAATCTAAAACATGAACCTCATGATTACTTTTTTGGTCCAAAACCAAAAAAGTAATCACAAGCCCTATACTCTGAACATTTAAAGAATCAATTAATTCTTGCATTTTATCCAATGATATCTAAACTTATCATCAACATATCTCATTAAACATTTTAAATGCACTTTTGAAGTTGAATACCCAAACTCACAACACTGGCCATGGACTGCCTATAGGTTTGCACATAAAACTTTTCATTAAATACAAGTATGAATGATAACAAAAGAGAGTTGAAATCTCTCTAAAAATACTGATGTATTCTTCAATATATGGAAGATTTCCATATAAAAAACTGGTACAATGCAAGGCGTGATGATGGTGGGAAAAGGGAAAGATAAAATTTCTCATAATCTAATACTGCAAATACTTCACTGTCCAATGGATGATCAATTTCAAATCTGTGAACCACATCAGTAGCTGATGTTACTGTATATTTGTAACCTTCTAACTTGGCAATATACCAATTTACTATCTCTCTCTCTAAATTAATAAGCAGAGATCTAACTTTCTCTACTAGACGCTTACCATGAAACCAGGCTTTTGTGTTTAATAAAAGAAAAATGCTTAGGACAAATTCAATTAGGCACTTTACAAGTCTTAAAGCATTCAGGAAAATGCTTGTTACTTAACAAACTTTCAACTTTACACACCAGACTTTTAGTTGGGTCACAGAATTTCTACTGTACCCAATTATATTACATACTGTACTGCTCAAGAATCTCATTATAAAAATCATCTTTCAACAAAAACAAACTTTTCAGATTTAACTTCTCTAGTTATGCAAAGTCATGAATTCTAACGAATATCAGTAATATTAATTATAAACTAAATCTAACAGTTTACACGACTCTGCAAATCCAGAGTTTGTCCTGAGCTGAGGTCTTTTTCTACTTTCTAACTTAAATATAATCAAATACAAAACAATCTATCAAGAATTAATGTCTGACCAGCAAAAAGAAAACCGGAACTTAGAACTAGAAGTATCAAATAAGTGTTAGATCTAGAACGACAAAAACAATGTTAGAAACTTACACTAATAGATTGAATAAATTCTCAAAACAAGGTAAATAATTCAAATATCCAGAAATCAAAATATTCACCTTAAATACTAATTAATACTGCTACCTCCTCCACCAATACAAACTTCCAGGAATTATAGATCTTTACAAGAAATATAAATGTCATTATTCCAGTTCTAGCTCAATATAACACCTTGCTGTGTCATTGGTTACGTAAGCTTTTATACAGAGTGACTTACAGTCCCGTGTTGCACGAATTTACGTAAATTCGTGCAACAAATTTAAATTTTATTAGTTTACAGAGTAATCAATTCATATCATCCTCTTTACAATTTAATTATAAACCAAACGAAACATCAATAAAAGATCATTTTTATTTTCTCATATCGGATCAGTGGTAAAATTATGTAGATGAGATGACGTCACAAACCGAGAAAACTCCCTCAGAAGAAGGATGTCCATTCTGTAAACACGTGATTGCTAAATACTATGACGGAGAGCATGGAAGTAAGTTAACTCTTAAACAAAAATATATGTTAAATAATATTGAATATAACGATAAATAATAAAAAGAGCATAATAAAATAATAGACAAAATAGGTCAGAGTTAACCTCTTCACACTTGCAATTAAATGATTTTCATTAATCCATTCTATTGTCCTATTAACTAACTGATATTCTCTTTTTCAAGTCTGTTCCAACTTTCTTTCAAAATTTTAATCTTTGTTCTATTACTATCCATCTAAACCTTTCTTTCTCTAGGTCATCCAATTGTTTAACCAATGCTTCAGTTGCCAATATAAATCATATATAATTTTATAAATGTTAGGTTGTTTACAAAGAGCATGAACTGGTCCTTTTAGGGAAAAATTCACTACATAATGAGGCAAAATACTATCACCAATAACTGTTACTAATTCATCAATTTGTAAATTTACTTTGTTCTAATGACCAAGTTTTTCAAACAAAAGTTGTAAAAATTGTTTTAGCATGAAAAACTCCTTATTAGAAGAATCTTTAGTCATAGTACAAAGAGAGAAGTAGAATAATGTTATTAATGACCAGCTAAGTGTATCAATATCCAAAACTTGGCATGTAGCTTGAATAAGAATGTGTGATTGACCCAGAATTGTAATTAAAAACACACAATAAGTTTTTCATACAGAATTATTGTTTTAAATATATTTTTAACAGTAGTTAGTATTTAAAAGCTCTTTTAAAATGTTTATGTATTTGTAATATTATTTTATAGCAAGTGAGAGCATACACATTTGAATGTACAATAATACCCAGGAGTTACGTAATAGGTGGGATTGGGAAACATAATGTAAGTCGAAAATTATATAAGTCAGGATACCTACAGATTCCCAAATCCAATTTCAGGTACAGCTCCAGCCAAAATGTTTGTCACTTTCAACTAGGCGCAGGAAACCGGAAATCATGATCGGCTACAGTTTCCAATCCACATACCGTGCTGCCTACATTGAGTGCGTTAGACGTGTCCCACACGCATTCAATGTAGGGGAGGT
>AYEL01090595.1:0-34254 GCA_000484575.1 Olivierus martensii
TAGGACCTTTGTCTTTGAGTGGATCGCTTTTTCTAATTTTTCGTTCAACGTCATTGGTTTCTCTTCCAAATTTCCCGTAGTCTCTTCTCCAAAAGTTAAGTAGGTAATTCACAGTCACTTTTTGAATTACTTACTTAACATTATAATAAAATTTAATTTAAAATAATGCAAATTTTATGTTGATTTCATAAGAGGAAAAGAAGTAAACTAACCAACCAAGTTGCCAACACGTATCATACTCATAGATCAATTAGATATAATCCATGATCAGATGTGAGTGCAACTCTGTTAGTAAACCACAGCTACATGTTTTTCCATATTGCCAATTAATAAATTCTTTGATAAATAACTCTCGTACAGTCTTCAGGATTATATTTAATTATATTTTATAATTTTTTGTATCTGCATGGTAGTTCCCGGGAATTACCGGGAACCAACTATAATTCCCGGGAATACAAAAAGTGTGAAAATCTTACAATTTCCCGGGTTCCCGGGAAATAAACACTAGTCCCGACGTGTCCCAATTAAGCGGAATTCACTGTATATATATTACTGATATACAGGGTGAAGAAAAACTTTATTGTAAAATTTTGTGTACTGGTAGGGGACCTCGAAACAAGTTGAAAATGTCTAACGAACGTATGGTCTAAATGGCATTGTTTTCAAGTTATAACCATTTAAAGCTAGTCAATCACCATCGAGTACACAAAGCATCATGATGTGTCGCATTGCTTTATGTACTCGATGGTAAGTGGCTAGCTTTAAAGGGTTATAACTTGAAAACGATGCCATTTAGACCATATGTTTGTTAAATATTTTCGACTTGATTCGAGGTCCCCTATCAGTACACAAAATTTTACGACGAAGTTTTTCTTCACCCTGTATATACTTTTACTAATTGTTCTACTTAAAATTGGTAAGAACATGAAAGAAAAGCAAATAATTCAAATTGAGATTAAAGAAAAGTATTATCTGTAAACAAATACAGTAATATGCCGGAGTTATGTAATCGGTGGGACCAGGAAGCGTAATGCAAGTCGAAAATTACATAAGTTGATGTACCTACAGATTTCCAAATTTAATTTTAGATACCATATATTAGATTCTTAACTGGCTCTTTATACCAAGAAAGCAACAAACTATAAAAGTTTATAATATGCAATTGTAATTAAAGACTCTTAATCAACAAATCAGCAAATGAAATATGTTCAGTATAATAAAATATTGTAACTATTTAAAAATAAAAAGGTTTAAAAAGTTTGTACCGATCAACTCGTGACACATTTGCACATGAAACACATCCATACAAGCTCACACAAGCACAGATCTGCATGCCACAATTAACGCAACATGTATCATGTAGGTGTGGGAGTGAGCCAAGGGGGCGGGATGAGAAGTTACATATCTCCAAATTTACGTAAGTTGGGGTATTACTGTATATATCTATAAGATATATACAGAATTCAGAAGAGATTATAGTAGGATTGTTCATACAGTGTTCACATAATATGAATCAACTCGTGTATAATTTATGTGATGATAAAAACATTATTTCATATTGCTTCTGATTTTAAGTTCTTACATTAAACTAAAGTATTCTATCACATCAAATGATTTTTCCAAATAATTTTTTAAAGAAACACATTTTATATTCTTTACTACTACTCATAATCATATTTATATATTAATGTTTTTGAAATGCTTTAACATCAATAAGTAAAATGGCAGTGATTTTTTGATATCCAAGAACCAATTAAAATTTTTTACGTTAGAAATAATGGGAAATGAATTTCTGATTTATGAATTTTCACTTAATGAACTATTTTTAAGGTTCTGATAACCTTTGTAAACTGAGGGATATTTGTAGCTAATAGAGTAGTCAGTGATCAGGAATTCTGAGAAAATCAGGAAATGTGAATTTTGCTACCAGGAAAACACTGGGAATTGTACATGAATTTTTCCTTATCAGGAAAATTAAGAAACATTATGCTAATTTTCATCATGATTTGAAATGTAATAAATCTGAAGACAAGACAAGACATTAGCAGTCAAAGAAAACATCAATATATTTACAGTTAATAGTAATTTGTGTATTATGAAAGGCACATTGCTGGCTATTGGCTACTGCATACTGAAATTTTCATTTAGCATAGACTTTAAAATGGGCTATTTTCTCAATAGAAAGATTCATACTCCATTCAAAGAAGACTCATTGGTGGTATACTCTATTTAGCTTGTATTTAGGGGATAAGCAAATAAGATAACCAGTTAGGAGTAAAATATTTTTGTCATTAATCTGTTTCTTGTTTTCAACTACATTTTTTACATCAGACATAACCAAACTATGGCCTGCTGGCCAGATCCAGTTTAGCCAGAAGTTTTAATCAAGCTTATGAGATTTCAGACTTTTTTAAACAAAAACTGACTAGAAATAGTGAAAAATAAAAAAAATTGTTTTTTTTAATTTATTAATACAGTAAGACCTTGCTTAACGCTACTTCCTTTAATGCTGTTTCAATATAACACAGTTTTTTCGAATTCTATGTTTTTATTGATTCACTTTGGCGTGGTTTTTTAAACATAAATCCGAAATCGCAGGAATTTGTTGCATTGATACTCATATTGCATTTGATATCAGTGCAGTGCAGTATATAGGAAAGTCTGCTGCGGTCACAGTTCATATTTATGATCAGTCATCAATGTTATTTTATAGTAATAAAAATAACAATTATCCCATTTTAGTTGTTTTAATCTGAATGCCTGCCACTTCGAACTATAGTTGTAGTTCCTTGAAGTTAGAATGTTTTTCTTTCTTCAATTTTTTCATTGTTTATAGTTTACTGCAATCTGATTACTGCCTTTTGTTCTTAAAACAATTTTCTAATTTTAGCGAATTTTTTCACGAATGATTTATGAATACAAATCGATATTACAATAAAGTTTACTGCAGTCTGATTACTGCTTTTTGTTCTTAAAACTTTTTATTTTCTAATTTTAAAATTTACTGCATTTTGTTCTTAAAACTTTTTATTTTCTAATTTTAAGAATTCATGAATGATTTATTATGAATCTGAATCGATATTAGTGATAAAAATGACTATAATTAATGTAATGTAATAGTAATAATACGTTACAAAATAAAATAAAAAAATGCTATGTATATATTTTTTATTCACTGTCCTGTTTCACCTATCCTCATTATTTAGATTTTAAAATAACCTCGTATAACGCTGTTTAATTAACACTTGGTTTCCTTGGAACATATCCCCCGTGTTAAGCAGGTCTTACTGTATAAAACTGTGAGGAGGTTAACTTGGACCTATCCTATTTTTATTTTATTATGCACTCTATTATTTATTTAAAAAAACTTTTCATTGTCTAATTTAACCTGCTCTAAGTGTTTGACGGAAATACACATCAAGATGGCGGAACAAAAAATGATAAAAAAAACGATATAAATAAAATTCAGTCTTGATTTATACAGTGGAGCTATTGCAGAATAGTCTTTTTGTATTTATTGAGTGAAAATACATGCCTGCAATGATGGGTCCTAAATTTTTAAATTCCATTCTAAAGATAGAAAATGTGAATGGATTGTATTCGTAGAATTTGGATTATTTTTAATTAAATGTTATCGATTCTGCTTTCTATTCTATTATATTTTAGTAATCTTATTTTGATTTTGGGATGAGATAAATTTATTTTTGAAATTTTAACTAAAACATGGAATTTTAGTATGAGCTGTAAAATTCATAAAATTGAAAAAATTTGCAGATAATACAAAAATTTTGGTTAATTCTGTTAAAATATAAAATAGTTTTATTTATTTGATCATTTATTGCTTTACTTTTACAGATAAATTAGTAAAATATGAGAAAATCCTAATATAAATAACCCAAAGCTACCAAAAGGGGCATGGCACTTTAATTGTTTTATAGCATCCAATTGTTTCACAGGTGTGGTATTGGATGTAGTGTGTCAACAAAGTATCTCAAGGCCAAGTAGAATAAAGCAGAAAATGTTATAGCTGTTTATATATGACTGTGAATGATTTTCCCATATGTCATGTTTTTGGTTATAAATTCAAAAATTTATAAAAAAATAAAATAATTATTATTGAAATGAAGAGAAAACCTATTTTATTAAAAAAATGACAATATTTTAATATATTTTTGTCACTTTTTGACTAATTAATTAACTTAATTAAAATTTGAATAATAATTGGTTTTTTATTGATAAATTTTTAATATATCTGATTTTCTGTGTTTATACCTTACTTTATTCCCAAGACTTGCTGCTATCAGAAAATACCAAATATTTCATTGGATGTCTAAGATTTCATATAAAAAATTGTGTTTTCTCAGATCTCATAAAATGAATGATAAATTATGAAAGAAATAAAACTCGAAAAAAATTTTTACATCTTTAGAATTACAATAAAAAACATAATAAATCCTAAAAATTTCAAAAAATTTCGATGGGAAAATTAGGCAAGATTTTGCAATTTTAATTTTTTGTTTTTTTTTGCATATTAATTAGGCTTAATTACAAAAAAGCAATGGCATTTGCTTTTTTGTAATTAAGCCTAAACATATTAAACATATTTAAAGAAACATATCATCATTATGTCACTTAAAAATAACAGGATTTTTTCAGCATCAATCATTATTCAAAACTTTGCAAAATACTGTAACAAGATAAAAGATAAAAAAAGCAATATCAATGTAAAATAGGCAAAAGAAATTTTGCTACAATTAATGAAATATCATTCAATTCATGCAATTAATAAAATCGTTCAGTATATAATAATTATTGAAAGTGTAAATCTGGTGTCACAGATAAGTTCATAATAAACATTGATAGTTGCTTATTGATCAGAACCTTTGCAGATTGCACAAACTTGTTTATAAATAAGAAATTAAATCAAAATAACAGCACAAGTTCAACTGAAAGATTGATCATATATATTAATAGTCAAACATGGCTGGCTGTGTGGATGTCCCTTTTTCGGTTGAACTACTGTACCGATTTCTATAAATAGGGTATCTTTAGAAAGATCTAATTTTTGGATGTCTGCAACAGCCCAAATTATTTGTTGTTATTAATAATTTAAAAATTAAAGAATAGAAATTACAATGAAATTGTAGTTCCTCTAAAAAGACAGAATTCGCAGATCGCACTGTAACATAATAATGGATGCCGTTTTATGATTCCCTCATCAATGGATTCCCTATACAAATTTTGAGGTGTTTTTGTTGTTATATACAATATTATTAGATTAAATCACATGATTATATTTCCGCTCTAGTATTATATTAGATTAAATCACATGATTATATTTCCGCTCATTTATATGAGCGGGTAATTTCTAGAATTTATTATTTGCTAAATTCTTTTGCTTGAACTTGTGTTGTTGTTTTGATTTAATTTCTTATGAGAAGAAATGAAAAGTATTTGAACTTTATTTGAAATAAAAGTTTTTGATTATAAATATCAGAAATAACCATATTTAATCCATACAGTGATTCTGAATACTGCAGTCATCAATGCAGTTTTTTTTAGATAGCAGTACATAATATTTATACAAAAAACAAATTACATTTTGTATTATATAAATCTAAAATATGTAATCATATATTATTACATGTTTTAGGTTAATATAAATAATATATAGATAATATACTAGGTGGTTCAATAAGTAAGATAACAAGACCTCACACAGGTATAATATTCCCTATATCATTATAATTTCCTGTCAGACCAGAGCAAGATGACCATTACTTTACTGCATAGTTGTTAGATCATGCCTCATATTAGTCATACTCTCCCAACATCAGTAGTAAAATTGGGGCACTTATGGAAACATGGTCAAACATAGAAATCTGATCATACTATGCACTTCAATGTCTAAAGAGCATATCATCAGTTGAAATTCATCAATTTGTTGAGTTATATGGTACTAATGTTATGTCATGGAAACAGGTGTGGGTTTGATGCACTGAGTTCAATAATAGCAAGATAGACATGCAAGACAAGCAGTGATCTGGCCAACAAAGCATGTCCACACAGATGACAATGAGTGCCACACTGAAGCTCTGATTCAGGAAGATCAATACATTCAACTTACAATATTGCTAATGAATTGAACATCTCAGTGGGAATTGTGCACAACATTGTTCATGAGCAATTGGGATACAGAAATTGTGTTAATGCTGAGTACTAAGGCAACTCAAAGATGGTCACAAAGTCACTAGGATGGGATTATCTCTCATGCACTTGATGTAGTACTGTGAGGAAGGAATATAGTTCATTCACCGTATTGTGACAGGGAATGAAACATGAGTGCATTATCTGACACTAGAGATGATTCAAGCATCCATGGTATGGAAACACTCATAATCCCCCTTCCAAGAAATTCAAAACAATTCCATCAGCAAATAAGGTCACACAAATAATGGTCTTTGGATACTAAAGAGGGATGTGTCTTGTTGAGAATAAAGAAGTGATTAATGCTATCCACTATTATGATACAAGAGATGATTAATTCTATCCACTATTGATACAGTGAGGCAGTTGTAGAAGGCAATTCATTGAAAACAATCTGGGTTGCTACAAGCAGGCATTGTGTTGTTGCACAACAATGCCAGGCTACACTCAGTCAACAACACATGTGACTTGTTATGGTGCTACCAGTAGGAGGTATAGAACTATTTTCCCTACAGCCTCAACTTGGCACCCAGTGATTTTCTACTGTTCAGACCATTGAAGAGGCACCTGGGTGGCTGGTGATTCACAACCATCCAGCAATTTCAGCAAGACATCATGTCATGGTTTCAGGTGATTGACACTGACTTCTTCAATGCTGGCACAGATGTTTTGGTATGCTATTAAAACAAATGTTTAAGACAAGCATGGAGAATATGTAGAAAAATAATCTATACAAAAGCCATACAATTGTTTATAAGAATATGTATAATGATATTCTAATCACCTGCTTTAACTCCTTAACTAAGCTAATTAGCAGTAAAGAAAAAGAGTTTTATTTATCAAACTTTGCAAACATTTTCAGTCCTAGACCCTACTGTATAAGACATCATTTTCCATAAAAATTAGCATCTAAATACTCCCGAATCTTTAAATCAAAAGTTGAAAATATAACTGAATAAACACGATCATATTGACAAAAACCTATCATCAATTAGAAGTGAAATTTAGAAAATGAAACTATTGTATGGCATGTTCAGTATTTCGAGCATGCACAGAAAAGTTCCTGTTCTGGTTATTGGTAGCACATTTACATTCTTTTGTTAAATTTAAATCCTTTGTTTAGACTCCAAAAGCCAAGGAAAATTCATATTTTTAATTTCTCTAGCACAAAAATTATACCCTAATACAAGGGTTACAATTAATACAAAGGAGATAACAAGGGTTTTGAAAAAAATAGTTTGAGATAAATATTGAAATTACATTGGTTTAATGCCGAATAAGTGCATGGAAAAAAATTTTTTCGACATATTGAGGGTTTCAAGATAGAGATTTGAGATAACAAGGTTACACTGTATTTGAAATTTTAAATTTCATTCTGAAAATTTATGTGATTTTATTAGATTTATTAGAATAATAACAGGATTTTTTTGTTTTTTTAATGTATGTATTCATTTTCATTAACAGATTGCTTACATATGGAAAACTTAGATTGTTATAAAATGTTAAATTAATTATTGAGCAGGTAGAATTGAAATATAATTTATTAGAATCTTCAAAAAAATTTTATTATCTGTTTCAGATTTTGTTTTGTTTTTTTTCTTTAACTGTTATCTTGATGCTGAAGATGGCTAAATATAATCAAAACTTTTAATAAAATTTTTTTGAAGATTCTAATATCTGTTTCAGATTTTGTTTTGGTTTTTTTTCTTTAACTGTTATCTTGATGCTGAAGATGGCTAAATATAATCAAAACTTTTATGCAAATAAAAACGTTTGTTCTTTTATTATCCTTGCTAACTGTGACATTTTTTTTTTTAAATTGAAGATAAAATTTATTTTATTTTATCTTCAATTTAAATAAATTTTTATTTAATAAAATACAAATATAAAAGAAAAATTATAAATAAGATATATACAAATATTTTTACTAGCCAAATGACCCCTAGTGAATATTTTTAGAAAAAATGGAATGTAACAATTATATTTTTATAATTTAGAACTATGATCTCATCATCTGTCAGATTAATAATTAATTGGGTAGATGTGACACAATAGTTAAATTATAAAATTATAATCATTAAATTCCATTTTAATTCCAAAAATATTCACTAAGGTTCATTTAATTAGTAAATGATATTAAGTTTTATTCTCCTAGTTGATTTACCATTATAAGACAACTACATTTGGAGATTTGAAATTTGGTGCTAAAAATTTAAAATATATTTTCAGTTATGAATTAAATACTTATACCATTATTATTTTAAATTCACAGGAATTTTATGATTTATTTGATGGTTTTGTCATACTTCATGGAACAGATACAATGGCCTATACAGCTTCAGCTCTTTCTTTTATGTTTGAACACTTAGGAAAATCTGTTGTAATCACAGGATCTCAAGTAATTTTTGAAAATATTTTTATTCTATAAAAAAATTTTATGAATAATTTGATATATTGAGAATATAGTGTAATATATCAATTTAAAATTTGTTATCTTGTTTTAGATCCCATTGTTTGAAGCACGTAGTGATGGACGAGAAAATTTTCTCTGTTCACTTATTATGGCAGGATTATACAATATTCCTGAAGTAAGTTTTTAATTAAATAATAATTTTTATTATAATTATATAGTTTTAGTTATAATCCATACAATTTCAATATAGAATAATAATCTACTTTAACAGATAAAACAAGGAATACAAACTGCCTAAAACACTAAGACAATAATGAATAAAGAGCACTAATGGCAGTAGTGATTAGTTTTGAAATCACTACTGCTGTTAGTGCTCTTTATTCATTATAATCTACTTTATTAAAAGTTCTTAAACTTTTCAAATAATAATTATTTAAATCCATTAAATTTCTATACACTTATAGAAAAGTTATAGTTAATAATAATTAGTTTGAAAAATTTCCTGTCTTTATATTCTGAAACCATAAATATTTAAATTCCATGATTAAAACTTAAATTTTTAATTATTAAATATATTTAATAGAATAAATACTGGTATTTTCAAGAATATTTTTGTATTCACTTAAATTAGCAAGTTTTTAGGTATATTTAAATATTCTAAAATAATTACATTAAAATTGGTATCTCCAAAAGCTAGCTACAATCTATTGTTTCAAGCTGATTACATACTAAAATTATACAGTGTATATTTGTAATGTTAGCACTCTGTTCTATTCTCATATTATTGATTGATGTTTTGAATTATGAGAAAGATAAAAGCTCAAAGGATAGAGAACATTGGCATATTTAAAAATAGATTTTTCTGTCCATCTATAATAAATAATGTAAAGTATTATTTACTTGAAGAATATATTTAGAAATGAAGAATTATATATATGTATGTTATTAAATAATATAATTGGATTTAAATTTAAGTTTATTTATTAGTATATTTCTAAATAAAAGCTGTTTTTGTATTAAAACTTTATTGAGATAAATTTTTTAAAAAAGAAAATTCTTAAAAATGCATTATTTGTAATTAATTATTCTTCACTCACATCAATATCATTCATTTCCATAGGAAAAATTATTTAAAACAATATACATCATTAATTAAATTAGTTTTTTTCCTATTAAATTTTGTCAATTTTGTATTTTCCTGTTTTTTATACATAGATTGAACCAATAATATATGTTTCATTTATGAACAGTAATCTAAAATAATCATATATACAGTTTATTTATCAAATAATATTTGTCTCCTCCCAAATAAAAGAACTTTAGAAAATAACTGATAATTTTCTAGCATTTATTGTAGTTCTATGAAACTTAAATATTCAATTTTAAGAATATTTAAGATACCATATAAAAATTTCATATGTATATTTTATTTATGAAATAACTATGAATATAGATTGTTTGTTTGTTTATTACATTGTTAGATACATATGAAATTTTTATATGGTATTTTATTTATGAAATAACTATGAATATAGATTGTTTGTTTGTTTATTACATTGTTAGTATTTTTTTTTTTTAAATTTTTTTTAGGTAACTGTTTTGTTTGATAATAAAGTTTTCCGTGGAAATCGTACTAGTAAAATAAGCACCTCAAGTTTGAATTGTTTCAATTCTCCTAATATGAGACCTCTTGCTAAAATAGGCATTAAGATTCAAGGTACTGTTTTCAGTTAACATATTTTAAAATTTTAAGATTAAAATTTTTGTAATTTCTTGAATATAAATTGAAATAATATTTCAATACTTGGGAATCAACTGTATTTTATTGATATGTGATGACTATACCTTCTTACAAAATTTAAAGCAATAGTATACTAGCAATTGCTATCAACTTGTAGAATTATCTTTCAAATAATGCTAGCACTTTCATTTGAACAATATTATAAAGAATTTGTGATGCAGATTAGTTCTTTAGATATTTTCTGAAAGTTTTCAATGAATTAGGTGTTATGAATATAAACATGACTTATATATGCAGATTTCTGTTTATAAAAATTTGTTTTCATATTAACAAATTGTATTAATTTGTATCAAATTTTTGATTTGCTAAAGTAATTTTTTGCTTTTATGAAAAAAGCATTTCATTATCAATCAGTTTATCTTTGTTAAATTTTTTTAAGTAAATGATCATATTTGTTATATAGTAATTTATAGTCACTAATGCATATCTTAATAAATTTTTTTGCACATCAAGGTTTTAGATTGTTTTTGTAAATAAATTCCTTTATTCAGATGTTTTATTATTGATATATATTCAGATGTTTTATTAATATTGTATTTATTTTTTAATGAAAATTTATGTAAACAAAATGCCAATAAAACTTGTCATTCTACAACAGGACAATTCTGATTTCATTGTATATACCAATGAAATCAGCAGAATTGTGATATAGAAAATTTCATCTGATATGTTCCAAGTGCACCCTAAAAATTTCACAGCGCTATATTAATTATTTTAGTTTTAATAATATGAATGATTATTTATGATTTTCTTGCTTATTCTCTTCACTGATTATCAAGTATTTTCAAGTCAAATTTATTGCTGATACTATTGACTTTAGATTAAAAATATTTATATTGCAGCCACATGTTAAATAGCCAATATAAATCTAACTCTCATTTTATACATTTGTCATTTATATTTTCTCAGAGATAGGAATTGTAAAAATATTTAAACAATGTAATTCTTTAAATAAATGAATTATTTTGTACTTATGAGTTTTAATAAAATAATTTATCATAATTAAATCCATAATTAGTTTTTTACAGATAAAATAAAATAAATAATTATTATTATTAACTTTTTTAAATGCTAACTTGACAAAAGTGTTCTTTTGGCAAGTAATTTATCAGAATCAAAGCTTTTAAGAATTATGAATAAATTTAAGATTAATATTTGAAAAAATTTTATAATTTTTAAATAATAAATTAAGCCACAATGATTTGGTAGAGTATTATTGCATTAGTTTTAAATTCAAAAATCTCTCTATATTTGATTTGGAAATTCAAATTGAATACAAAGAAACAGGCTAAATAGGTAATAATTATCATAAATTACTGTTTTATAGTATGCATTATATTTTCATTGAATAATGTTAATAATAAATAAAATATTATTTTTGTAATGCATAACATCACAATATTATAAATTTATTTACTGTAAATCCCCAACCTACACAGTTTCAAGTTATGCAGTTTCAAAGATACATGAATGTATAAGTATTTTCATTTTTGTTGAATTTTTTTATAACAAGAATGAAAATTCATTAAGCAATTTACTTTTTTTGCAAAAATATCACTTATAGCCTTAAATTTTTTTGTTTAAGCTTAAATTATGCTCATAAATTTCATTTGACTGTCCTTTGCTAATATACTCATTTCTTTTATATTGAATTTAAGCATTGTTGAACTTATATTGTTTGTGACTTATTAAGAAATTTTTTGGATGAATTAACTGCTTAAGTTGGGGACCAACTGTATTATAAAAATAAACAAATAATATATTGAGACTGAATTTTATATTAATAAAAAAATTTTTCAGTTGAAGAAAAAGATATTTTCCGCTCACCAAAAATTAAAAGATTTAGAGTACATAGTTCTTTAAATCGAAATGTTGGTTTATTAAGGCTATTTCCAAGTATTACTGTTGATGTGGTAAGAATTTTCTCAATACATTTATTAAAATATAAAGTTTATTACTTGCATAAAATTAATATACAGATATCGACAAAGGTTCGAGCATTTATGAGTCCACCTATTGAAGGAGTAGTATTACAAACATATGGTGCTGGCAATGGGCCTACAGGTCGAAAAGATCTTCTGGAAGAAATTAAAAAAGCTACAAAACGTGGAATTATTATTGTTAATTGTACTCAGTGCTGTACAGGAAAAGTTGATAATTCTTATGAAACAGGAAATGTAAGTTGTAAAATTGTTATATATTTCTTAAATTTTTTAATTATTATTATAATTTAAAAAAATTAACTTAAAATATATATTGCTTTTATTTTTGACATTTAAGAAAATATATACTTAAAACAAATTCATATTAAGTAAACAGAACTTATCTGTATATTCAAAGTTTTCTTAGAGAAAAAATTGCATGTGATGTTATATCAAACACAGAAGTATTACTTATTTTTCCTATTAGCCAATGATATTTAATAATAATTAAAAAAAAAAAAATAGATTCCTTTTTCAATATTTGTTATCATGCAGTTAAAATAAAATATTAATATTAATTTGATAACTAAATTTATTAGTTCAATTTATAATTTTTAAAAAATTAATTTATACTCAAATTAGTATTTCTTTCTTTATTAATTTTAATACTGGATAATGAAGTACTTCATTTTTATTGAATTTTATTATATTTATAATAAGTGTAAATGCTTTATTATTTATTTTTTTGTATAAAACAATATAGTTAACTTTATGAAAAAAAATGCAAGATATTACACTGCCTGAACAAATCACATGAAAATAATAACAGCACTAAGGCAGGAGATAATTTCATAAATTTAAAAATCAAAAAACAACCATTAGTAGTATTAGTAGTAAGCGATTTCGATTTATTTGAATCCTCATCAGCTACAAATTAAACTATATTACCAGAACGGGTTAGCAGGAGATAATTTCATAAATTAAAAATCAAAAAACAACCATTAGTAGTATTAGTAGTAAGTGATTTCGATTTATTTGAATCCTCATCAGCTACAAATTAAACTATATTACCAGAACGGGTTCTATGGAATGCACAAAACATTCTTAACATTACAAAAAACGGTTACCATAGCAACATAACATATGTTTCATAGTACAAAAATTAAAATTAATTAACGAATAAAATAAAATTATAAAATATAGATTAATAAATGATACACAAGATAATACACAAAAAAGAAAAATAATGTGCATAAGATGATAATATAATTAAATAAAGTTCATTTTGAAGACAGTTATATGGCAAGGTATTAATTCTTATTTGTACACCATTTTCATGCATTGTTGATGGTTGTGGGGTCCAATTTATTAATCGGATAATGATCTCGTTTCTCTTATTATAAATGGTTAGTGTTTCTGCTATCTTGCCTCTTTTAGAATCCTGCTCCTTTAAAATTAACTTAGCATTGTTCCAATCCACTTGTAGGTCATTCACTAGGGCCTATGGGCTAAAGCTTTCTTAGAAGCATCACTTTGGATCTCTCTTCTATGTTCTGGTACTCTTTTCTTCAGAGACCTACTTGTATAACCTATGTACTTAAGATTTTGGTTATTGTCTTTATAAGTTTTCAAACTTTCAAAATAACTGCTTTTTTCTCATATAAAACCAATAGAAACTAATAGCACTTATATCAGTAAATAAACAGTTTTTACTGCCTGTCTGATGTTGATGACTATCGGTTTCATTACACTTGAGTATCTGTAACTAAAGTTCAATACCATTAAAGCACCACATAGCAGCTTAAAATAAACACTCATTTATTTACTAAATATTAAGCAGTCTTTGAATGAAATAGTATAGTGTATCTGTAACTTTTCTATTAAAGGCAGATCTTTGCGGTTATGTACATTCTTTATTACCTTGGCATCTTGCCAGAGTACATTCGTGTTCTTTTCATAAACCCTTTGTGCTAAGGGCAGTACAGAGGTCACCTTTGTGAATATTGTCCTTATGCTCTGACATTCTGTGTTTGAAGTTGCGAGCAGTGGCCCCAATGTATACTTCTAACTGGTTATCGGCAAGATTTCTCAAAGGTACTTTATAAACCCGTCTTAAAATCACCAGTTCTTTTTGTTTTATCATTATGAAGAATATTAAATATTGTAGGGGCTTTTCGAAACGTACTAGCTATGTTAGCCGACTTTAATGAGGATTTAACCGCTTTGTTATTATGGAGCCGATATGATATAGGACAACGGGATGTTGTGCCTAGTAACTGCTAATTAGATGCTGGAGTCCCTGTCTTTCAAACAGGGGAACCCTCTGTCTTTCAAACTTCCCTTTCTCTTTTAGATATAGGCTTCGCATAAACTTATTAGAATAGCGTGCTTTTTGCCAAGGCTAAAAGTCCTGTCTAACTCGGCTTTCCGGGGAAGTCTATTACCAGTTTTCAAGCTTACAAAATAACTTTTTTTTCTCATATAAAACCAGTAGAAACTAATAGCACTTATAGCAGTAAATAAACAGTTTTTATTCAATCAACAAAAACGTTTTCGGTATAATCATATACCTTCTCCAGTTGCTCAGGATAAATACATAATCAGAGAACATTTAAATAAATTTTCAAACATCTAGTTTAAAATACATTATATACAAAAAATCAAACAAACTCAACGATAATTAAAGGTGTTAATTATATTATTTTACAGTAATTCCCAAATATATATTAAAGGGAACAAAATACATTAAAATACACATCAACCTTAAAGATTACAGTAATTCCCAAATATATATTAAAGGGAACAAAATACATTAAAATATACATTAACCTTAAAGATTAATAGTTATTAATAATAATTCTTTATGTTCTTGCAACCTATCGGAGATAGGTTGCAAGAACATAAAGAAGATATAAAGAAAGGGAAATTTTCTACCGCACTCGCACAAAGGGCTTATGAAAAAGACCTCGAAATCCTATGGGATCAAGCAGAAGTTATTAAGAAGACCCAGGATCGTAGAGAGCAGTTCATCTCAGAAAAGATGAAGATTTTAAAAGCTGGACTGACCGACAATGTGATTAACATTCAGCAGGCAGATAATGTAACCAAGGCATGGAGATATGCTATTAAGAATTGTAACTAGCCCTTAATACGTATAAGCCTGTTTACTGCCCTATACGGTTCATAAGCGCCAACAAAGTAATTATTTGTTTGTGGGCCTTAAAGCTTTATTATTTAATCTTTAAGGTTGATGTGTATTTTAATGTATTTTGTTCCCTTTAATATATATTTGGGAATTCGTTCTTCCAGCAGACCCAAGGAGTCCCGATCAGTAGCCCGATGGCCAGTATTCTAGCAGAGGTAGTGATAAGAGAAGTAAAAAGTCAGATTAACTCAAGTATTATAGCTGAAATGCTGTTATATACAAGATACGTAGACGATATATTTGTATTATGGAAGAAACAGGGTCTAACTACAGAACTGATAGAGTACTTCACCAAGCCGGAATACGGCCTTAAACTTAACTTGTCACTTGAAGATAGTAAAGAAATACATTACCTGGACGTCAGGATTATTGCCAACCAGGAAAAACTGGAAACTACTGTTTAAGCCAACGAATACGAGGTTTTATATGAAGTCTATTACTACAGCATGTATAACATCTGCTAAAATAATAAGTAAAAGCAGATTTCTTAAATGTCCAAGGGTCAAAGGACCATTTTGGTATAATGACTGGAGGGGCAGTGGGTTTTATGTAAACCGTAGTGTTAAAGATATCTGTCTCTGCAAAGATTTTTATATCTAAGAAGTTTACCTCTGATCTACTAACTTGTGTGAGGTTAAGTTTCAGCCCAAATCCTACTCTAGAAAAATGCTCTACAAGGTCCCCTGCATTGTGATTATTCTTCCAGGCAACAAACAAATCATCAACATACCTAGAATATAACAAGAACTCACTAGACAAGCTTTGGCTGAGTTGTACTTCAATTTCTCTGACAACCAACTCCACTAAGATTCCAGCCATAGGGCTGCCTATAGGGACCTCTTGGTGCTGCTTGTAATAAACACCTTCATACTTGAAATACGATTCATGACATATTAAATAAGCAATCTCGCATAATAGAGATGAGTCTTGGTGGTCCGTTGGGGAATGCTGTATTAAAAATCTGTAGAATATTAGGCAGGTGGCCTGCAAGTTAAGAGACGGGTAAAGTGCATCAAAATCTAGGACGGTTATATACCCACTGTGAGTAGGGTGTACCTGCTTTAGCCGCTCTAAAAAATCGTTTGAGGAGAACACAATGTAGGGGTAAGAAGCTAGATATGCATTACACCACTTGGCGAGGTATCTTTCAATATAATATGTCAGAGACCATATCTTCTTGACAATAGATCGGGCTGCGGGGAGCTCTTTATGCGTTTTAATATATGAAAAGATTCTAGGACACGCCGGGTTAACCACTTTACGCTTACTGATAATGGCAGGTAAGGCACGTTGTCTGAGAAGCTTATTAACTTTAGATACCAGAATATCAGTCGGGTCTTTAGCGTAATTTCTGCTTTAGAATCTCGAATATAGCTTAATATGTAGTTGTCATACATGCACCTTTTTAACAGGACAAGCTTCTTAGATTTGTCATCTCTGGTTATCACCAGGTTTGGTCTTTGATCCATCTTATTGTGTGTTGTACTTTCACATCATAAACAGAGAGTCTGTCATTAGGGGGCCCTAGGTTACGGAGTTTCTTCTTACTATGCTCACCAACAAATATCCATCTTAGCCTCTCTGCTTCTAATTCATCATATGGCTCAAATAGTCTTTCCATAGTAGGTATGTCCTCCATAATATTAAGAGTATTGTAGAGGGCACAGGTCAGGCTTTTCTTTAAAAGTTCAGCAGCTATGGGTGGAATAGTGATGTCATCCAAAACAGTATCATCATCATTAAGATGAAAAGAACCTTTATCTCTACCAACAAGCTGGTTATAAAAAATACATTTGAACTTTTTCATATGTTTCTGGCAGAGTTTGCTGGAATAACTGCATTTTGTCATCAAATTCTAAAATCAGGTTGTTAACTTGTAAGTTAGATGGTTCACTTGCAATAAGTAAAACACTTCTTACCAAAGACTTAAGTCGAAAAAATCTTCTTTTTGCATCACTAATCGCAAATTTTAAACAAATATTTTTAGTATTCCGTAGGATTATCTTTGACTTAACAGGTAAGGTAATTCGATAGATAGACATTGGCAGGAATCTGTTTAATCTGCATTCCTTCAAGAAAATTAAGGTTTAATTCTACCTTAACGAGTTTCTTCTTAAGTTTACAATAGTCTCTGTAAACATCTGAATCCATACTGCTGGCTCAGCAGACTTCTTATGATCAATAGAATTAAAACACACTGCTTAACTCTCAGTTTTAAAGTTCACAAAATAGCACATGAAGCAGTATAAATATATAAAATTTTATTATACAAAAACGTTTTCAATACTATTAGTATCATCATCAGTTGTACATAGAGTCAGAAGACTTAAGATTTAAGTGGTTCTAGAAGAGAACAAAATTAGAACATTTTTAAAATTTAAAAAAAAATTAGTACATTTAAAAATAAAGTAAATAAAAATAATATAGAAAACAAAATAATATATAACAGGAATTACAAAATTAAACTATTCATTTATCAGGAGAATGCAATAATAAAACAGTTAGATATTTCTTCTAATAGCATATCTCCATGCTGCACTCATCCCGTCTGCCTATCTGATGTTGATGACTTTATCGGTTTCATTACACTTGAGTATCTGTAACTTCTCTATTAAAGGCAGATCTTTGTGGTTATGTACATTCTTTATTACCTTGGCATCTTGCCAGAATACATTCGTGTTCTTTTCGTAAACCCTTTGTGCTAAGGCAGTACAGAGGTCATCTTTGCGAATATTGTCCTTATGCTCTGACATTCTGTGTTTGAAGTTGCGAATGTACAGGGTGCGCCAGCTAAATCCGGACAAAATAAACAATTTAATTAAACAAAATTTACCGCAAAGATCTGTCTTTAATAGAGACGTTACAGATACTCAAGTGTAATGAAACCGATAAAGTCATTAATCAGACAGTCGATCATCAGACAGACACGGGATGAGTGCAGCATGGCGATATGCTATTAGAAGAAATATCTAACTGTTTTATTATTGCATTCTCTCGATAAATGAATAGTTTAATCTTGTAATTCCTGTTATATGTTTTTCTGTATTATTTTTATTTTTATTTACTTTATTTTTAAACGTACTAATTTTTTTTTTTAATTTTTTTAAATTGGGTGCCATCCTGCTGGAAGATGTAGGATCTCCCAGAAGTCACAGTTTCCATCCAAGGTTTCACTATTGTTGTAAGCATGCAAAAGTCACAGTTTCCATCCAAGGTTTCACTATTGTTGTAAGAACATGCAGTAAATGGTTTTTGTTACGGTTTCCCCCTTTCCAAAGACGTGCGATGGCATGACGTCACCTTCACCGGAAACAACAGCTAGGACGTGAACACTGGCCGGAAACTTCGTCCTAGCTATTACGGGGACATCTTCAAGGTCATAGGCAAGACAATGGTCATTTCTCCGGTTTACTTTGGCATCAACAATAAAAATTTTCTCATTTTGTAAGCTTGAAAACTGGTAATAGACTTCCCCGGAAAGCCGAGTTAGACAGGACTTTTAGCCTTGGCAAAAAGCACGCTATTCTAATAAGTTTATGCGAAGCCTATATCTAAAAGAGAAAGGGAAGTTTGAAAGACAGAGGGTTCCCCTGTTTGAAAGACAGGGACTCCAGCATCTAATTAGCAGTTACTAGGCACAACATCCCGTTGTCCTATATCATATCGGCTCCATAATAACAAAGCGGTTAAATCCTCATTAAAGTCGGCTAACATAGCTAGTACGTTTCGAAAAGCCCCTACAATATTTAATATTCTTCATAATGATAAAACAAAAAGAACTGGTGATTTTAAGACGGGTTTATAAAGTACCTTTGAGAAATCTTGCCGATAACCAGTTAGAAGTATACATTGGGGCCACTGCTCGCAACTTCAAACACAGAATGTCAGAGCATAAGGACAATATTCACAAAGGTGACCTCTGTACTGCCTTAGCACAAAGGGTTTACGAAAAGAACACGAATGTACTCTGGCAAGATGCCAAGGTAATAAAGAATGTACATAACCGCAAAGATCTGCCTTTAATAGAAAAGTTACAGATACACTATACTATTTCATTCAAAGACTGCTTAATATTTAGTAAATAAATGAGTGTTTATTTTAAGCTGCTATGTGGTGCTTTAATGGTATTGAACTTTAGTTACAGATACTCAAGTGTAATGAAACCGATAGTCATCAACATCAGACAGGCAGTCGGGATGAGTGCAGCATGGAGATATGCTATTAGAAGAAATATCTAACTGTTTTATTATTGCATTCTCCCGATAAATGAATAGTTTAATCTTGTAATTCCTGTTATATGTTATTTTGTTTTCTGTATTATTTTTATTTACTTTATTTTTAAACGTACTAATTTTTTTTTTTAATTTTTTTAAATTTTAAAAATGTTCTAATTTTGTTCTATTCTAGAACCACTTAAATCTTAAGTTGTCTGACTCTATGTACAACTGATGATGATACTAATAGTATCGAAAACGTTTTTGTATAATAAAATTTTATATATTTATACTGCTTCATGTGCTATTTTGTGAACTTTGAACCTGAGGATGGTACACTGTACTGAAAACGTTAGTTTTTAAATAAAAAATCTATCATTATTCTCAACTGTGATTAGTGCTTTGATTAATTAGCTTAGAATATGTAAAAATTGAATAAATTTATGCAATGAGAGGTCTTGTTACTTTACTTATTGAACCATCTTCATATTATCTATACATTATTTTAACATTCAATAAAAACAAAAATTTTGTACTATACATTTTATAAATAATGTGTAGTATAAAACTTTTTATTTAGTATTTTTTAGTATATTTATTTATATATCACTGAAAAACACTACTAAATTTGTCCTGTAAAAGTTAGTATTAGACCTGAGATGACCCCGAAGGAGGGTTGAAAACATTTGTCAAATAAAGTAATTTCTGCAGCTTGCTGCTAGTTTTGAATTTATTTATATAGTTTTTAAAAATGATTGTTAACAAATAAAATCATTTTTATAAATATCAATCAGTTTACAATAGCATTTTATAATATATATAAAAGTGAACAGTATAGAAAAAAGCTGCATTTTAAATCTATTAGAAATTTAGCATGTTAGAATCAAACAAAATGGCAGCAAATTTCCAATACAAAACAACGATTATTTTTCAGAAGTTAAAGTAAGAATGTTGAATAAATTTTTGCCTTATACTTTGGCATTTAAAATGTTTTTATTCTAGATTTATAACATCAAATTTGAATAATTTTCCTTTTTCATACTTCCATCCATCAAAAATATGGAAAAAATTACATATGTAAGAAATAACACCAAGCACTTGAAGCAGGAAAAACACACTAGTTTATCCTGCTTCAAGTGCTTGGTGTTATTTCTTACATTAATAAAAGCAGCAGAATTCGGTTGTTTACAGTTATAAAATTACATATGTTTATCAGTAAATCAGCAAAAGCTTATAACTGAGGAAATACTAAATTTGTTAATTATAATCAAAATAAAATATAGAATTAATTAATTAATTATTATTTCAATGCAAAGTTTGATGAACAAAAGTTATTTTATATTAATTTAAATTTTATTAAATTTCTAAACAACTCTCATTTAATATTTTATGTAAATGATGAAGTCATTAGTGGAAATTCCAGTAATATTTCATTCACAGTAGAACATTATTAATAAAAATTAAATAAAATTACAAATTGCAATAAATACAGATAGGCCTCGATTAGCGCGACTTCGAATAGCACGAATTCGATTAGCGTGACTTAAAAAATTGATACCGTTATTCGGTTAGCGCGAGAAAAGATTCGATTAGTGCGAGTTGTAAACACAGATCAGTCTTACTAACAAAGCTCCTTTTATGATGTCAATTAACAAATTACCGTTAATTTTCGGTTAGTAAAACCGGACGAGGAGCAGTCCAAGAACGGTCACACGATTTTGAAGGGGTGAAACATCAGAAAGATGGGCTTTTTGCCGTTAACTGTTTAACATTACTGTACTATTATTTAGCTTTGCTATCGTATACATACAGTAGAGTACAGAATTTTTTCTTTTAAAAAGTATCGAAATGGATAAAAGGAAGAACACTTTTGATGATAAAACAGGAAACGAAAAAAAGAGAAGTGATTACGCTACAGCAAAAAATGGATGTGATTGAGCGACATAAAAGCATTCTTTGTTAAATTTTTTTAAATAAGGATATCTTTACAAATTTATTTGCCTATTATATTGCTGTGCTACCGATATTATTTATTTTCTTTTGTTTATTATCTGATTTCTTTATTTAAAATAAAACTTGTGAAAAAAATTTGTTTTTGTTATCTTTTGGTGTCGTATTCTGCTAATAAACAAATAGAAAACTTGTTAAAAATTTCTCATTGGTTCATTAACTTCGCTTATTAATGCTATCTGGAACTAATTTACTGATTCAATAAAGTTGCAATGCTTAATTGCAAATCGGCCTATTCACTCAATTCTCGACCCAGAAATGGCGGCCAGGCGGCGCTCAACTTCCGCTTTCGATTCGCTATTTTAGTTTTGATTTGGCGGTTGGTTTGATGATGATATGAGACGCAATTCCTGGTAAGTTATTAATTTAGATGATGAACAATGATGTAAAATATGAAAATAAATATTTACAATAAACTTAACACTAACTGTTTAAGAATTATTCATTGTGAAGTTAGCTAATGGCCGGAATCTCACAAAGCAAGAACCAATTGCCATATTTTCCATAGAGTTAATACTTCGATTAGTGCGAATTCGATTAGCGTGAGAAATTCGTGGAACCAATTATTCGCACTAATCGAGGCCTACCTGTAGTTTAATTCTGATAAATAACATCTTCACAAATAATCCAATTAAACTTATTTGCTCATTTATTTGATATAAATATCCTTTGGTCAAGCAAGCATTATATCATGAAACAAGGTGCCTACTTCTAACTTTTAAATCAAATAAATGTGAAACAGCAAGTACTGAACAAGAAAAGTTGAAAGTTAAATAATAATTAAAATGGAAATAAAACAATATCAAGCTTCGTGAATTGGGAAATATTTGATTCTTCCCAAATTAAGCTTAGATATTCACATTAATCATTAATTTTTATATTCACTTAATGCATTTTTGCTTAATACACAGATTTTTCTGGTCCCATTTAGTTAAAGCAGCCAACCATCCCAGATTAGACAGGAGAGCCCTAGATTTCAATACTTTGTCTTGTATAGTGATGAGTCCCAAAAAATGTTCCACATTTTGCACAATTTGTCCCATTTGGTTTGCATTTTCAAAAAGTTGAGCAGATTATTTAATCACTCAGAGGTTTGTTGCCTTAGCAATGTACATTGTGGAAGCGAGGTGATAAACAGCGTAGGTCACCAGTTTTCCTTAGAAGTGAATGTGGATCACTTAGAGCTATTTAAATTCCATATTTTTTTATTGGTCACTATAAGCTGTATTTGTATCTGTGTTAAAAGAAGACTAAATTTTTATATATTCTAAATAGAGAGAATCAAAGGAAATAAAATGATGATTTTTTTTATGTTGTAGCACATATTTCTGATTTGAAAATTCAGTAATAGATTGGAAATGAATATATTCCAATAACAATTAAAAATAATCTAATAGATTTAGTAGAAAACTATCATATAAATAGGAACTGGTTAATACGTTATTCTCAGAATTTTACAAAATCAGTTTAAGATATTTAAAAATATATATTGACAAATTAAATGTTCTAGAAAATTTTAGCTGGATTAGTCTTAAAAAAAAATTCTCTTATGGAAAGATATCTAAGAGATATATAAAATAAAAACTATATCCAAGAGACTTTAAAATTTGTAATGTAAAACATTTCATACAATTTAATTAACAAAATGATTTATTTGATGAAATATCTTCTGTAAAAATTACTCAATACCAGAGAAAATAAAAGAATAGAATGAAAAAATTTGGATATAGATACATGATGGATTGAAATATTTAGCCATTTTCAATTAAAAGGTGTCCCTTACTAAAACTTTTTCAAAATTGTGCAATATTTGCTGTGTGTATCAGGGACAAACGCACCAACTGAAAAGATGTCTTCAATACTGAATAAAGTGTAATTATCAGAAAAAATAAAAATGAAAAACACTAAAAACTATTATGTTAAAATTTGAACATGGAATCTTGTGAGGATTTTTATAATGACTTGTGCAATAATCCTACATTGCTAAAACACATTCAACTCAAAAATACAGGTATGTTCTCTGAAAACTTATTTAAGTACCACATTAATTTTTCAATGTAACATAACTGTATGTTTTTTTTCTAATTAGATTTACAATTTTTATATAAAACTTTGTCTGTAAGAAGTACAATTTATTCTGTTTGCATGCATTCTTGGCAATCCTAAGCTCTTAATCACATTAGAGTATTATTATAAGGTGTCCCATATTAGTTTCTTAGAAAGTTTCACGTGTCTTCATTGGCATCTAAGAAATTGGGCTGCTTTACATTCAGTACATTATAGCAGGGTATATCTGTCTAATAACATTGACTATGCTAATACATGAATATATTGTTTGCAACTTCAAATTTTAATTATTACAACTCAAAATGATTTTTAGGCATATTTTAAAAATGATTCAATATCAAAAACAGTACATAATGAGGCTCTAATTCATATTGGTATTTTTATTATATATTATAAAAAAATCAATTTACCAATCTGGATGAACACGCCAATTGTTTCCACGAAAATACTGAGACCCTATATAGTGAATATAAAAACAAATAAATATATAAGTATTAAATATTAGATTAATTTAAACAATACTTTTTTGTTAGTATTTTAGCCATAATAATAAAATGATATATTGAAATTAAATAATAAACTTTAATTAATTATCAAATTTTTCTATATAAATTTCATATATGTTATATGCAGGACCAAACTATAAATAAAAAATAGCAAATTATTTTTTGCTTATAGCTTGGTTTTAAAGTAAATAGCATAAATAGAAATAATTTTTAAGCTATACAACTAATGTGAAAAAAAATTAGCTTTTCACAAACTATTGCTTTTAATAAAAAATATATTATTAATAAAAATTATAGATTCAAGAAAAGCTAGTTTTTGCCTATTTTATTAGCATGACTTGATTTAGATAAAATTTTCAAAAAATTCTACCATTATAGTTTTTCTGCCTACTTATATGCTGGAAAAAGTGAATATAAGTTATGGTCAACACTTTTGGAAAAAGATAGATGAGACAGATTCACAGAGCACTGAAATGACATGGATACTAAAGTGTTATCATCTAATGCTTTTGGTCAAATCAGGCAAACAATCTCTGCATTTAAGCTAAAACTGCATTTTTTTTCCTAAATTTAATTAGTATAGCTTAATACAATGCACTCCTTTTGGATTCATGCTTTTATGTGGCAAGGGGGATTGTGTGCTCCAGTGACCTTTCTAGGCTGTTGGTAGTTCAAATTTGCGATAATGGCCAGAAGTTAGAAGCCTTGCAAAGTGATTCTCAGGGTTGTCTGGGAGTTTCAAAGGGGACAGCCCCTCCATCAGTCTATACCATCATTTGGCTAATCACCATATATGGTGAAATTTTTTATTTGATTTTTAAAATTCAAAGTAAAGGAAACCAGACTGTTAAACATGGATTTAAAACTGGACTAGATAAAAGACAAGACGAATTAAAATGGAAGTATGAATGGAAATTAGGTATATGGTATGTGAATAAACAAGTGAAAAGGAATGAATAGGAACTTGTGAATGAAATGTGTAAATATAGGTTGATGTGTTTTATGTGAATGAAACATATTGAAATGGGTGTACAGTAGTGTGTGTAAGGAAGGCATTGTGGGAATATGATTTGAAGTAAAAGATAATGAAAGAGCAAGAACTGGTGTGGTTGTGCTGATAAATGAGAGAACAAAAAGTGTATGTTAGAATATAAGTCTGTGAATGACAGAATAATATGGGTAAGGATGAAATTAGGATTGCAGTGTGTGTTTCTGATAACAGTGTATGCCCCTGTGGATGATATGAATAAGAATGAAAAACATAAATTCTGGTGTAACTTGAATGATGTGATAAATGAAAATCATGGAACTGAGCAACTGATTATGGCTGGAGATTTGAATAGCAGAGTTGGTGTGGAGAGAGATAGAGTGGTTGGGAAATATGGTGATCTATATATCCCATGACAATGAATGAATGACAATGGGAAGTGACTGTTGAAGATTTCTGCTGAAAGAAGATTATTTGTCTCAAATACCTTCTTTAGGCACAAGGCCATCCATCAGTATATCTGGGACAGCCGTAAGAGAGATCAGAGGAGTATGATTGATTTAATTGTGCTGATGAAGATTATGGACACAAAACCCATAACCTTCCCTCTCAGGGAAGGTTATGGGTGTGTGTAAGGAATGGCATTTAACACATTTAATAAGGAACACGAGATGAGAGGTGCAGAGATAGACTCAGATCACTATTTGGTGATCTCCAGGATGAATCTACTGAGAGGATTGAGAAATATATAGAGGACAAAAGAAGTACAGATGTAAATGAAAGTGGAGGATATGTGTGTGAAGTGCAATATATATGAGAAGGTGTGTGAAAAGCTGGATAGAGTAGATGAGAATATATGCAATGTGGAAGATGTGGGGACACACTTTAAGGCAATGTTTTCAAAACTGTGGGGTGTGCCCCACGAGGAGGGCACCAGTCTATGGCAAGGAGTGTGTAAGAATTAACAAAAACATCATTTTTGAGACAAACAAACAAAAAAAAATAATTTCAAATTGGTGTAGGAAAAAAGAATCAGCAAAAAGAATCAACAGTCGATGCAAAATTCGAAATAATTGAGGAATGTTTATTCTTTGATTCTGAAATAAATAGAAAAAAACAGATTCCGAAATAAAGAGAGGAAAAAAAGAATATGAATGACATGTGAGAAGGAAAAATGAATGATATGTAAGAATATATATCATAAGTCCACCATCCCGCACAATAGGGAAACGTGATTGCTTCTCTTCAAACAATAAACATAGACTCTATTCTTTCCTTGAAAAAAGTGAAATCAAAAGGACAGAGGTGATCCAGGATGAAAAGAATTTTAGAGAATTCAGGGAGTCGCTCAAAAGTTTCCAGACAGACTAGACATGTCCAAGAGTCGCTCCAAAGAATTGTAGCAGTTCGACATGTCCAAGCATTGTCAAGAACCTTGAGAGAGTTCGACATGTCCAACAGTCATCAAAACTAGACAAAAAGGAAAAAAGGAATATTCGGACAGTTGCATACTATTAATTCAGATTAAGATCAAGAAATTTTTGTGCTCCTTTACTACGTGTGAAATTACAAACAGGAAAAATCTCAAACAGTCGATATTCAACTGGTGAAAGGGGGACTTGACTTTATTTTTATTTATATACTTATATAAGGTATTTATCCTTTTGACCTGATCTTCGGATTGCTTTGACTAAGTACAAAATTTCTCTCTAGTAAATTATTGGTTATTTAAACTGTAGTCTCTGTGTTGTTGAAATCTGTGAGCCTCATTACCTGTACTTACCCACATTGCACCACATACTGCATTTAGGCCTAAAACCTGTTCAGTACTGTCCTTAGGTTCCATAAAATACATATATCCATGTATCCACAAACTATCTTCTGTAGCTGTTTTAGAAACAAAATCTCAATCTTGTTTAGTGATTGAAAAAGAATTGTGAGTAGCAATATCTTCAATGACATCCTGATTTGAAGGAATTTATGCTGAAAAGCAAGCCCATCATCACATTAAACATTATGTTGTATTAAACATGTATTCTATTTTTCTTTTTTTTTTGTAAGATTTGCTTAATTGTATTAAAAATTATTACACTATAATAAATATATATTTTGTTATGTATAGATGTAGATGATGTTATGTTTATTATGTAGATGTAGGAAAGGGGGAGAGCTTTCTCAGCCCTAGCACTGCAACCACCAATGGTCTATTGTGCACCCCTAACAGGAACATCCCATAAGAAGTCCTGTCTTAATCGCAAAAGACAGTATCTTCTTCAATGGGACTGTATCAAGATCTTCTGGTGCAGGGAAATGCAACCTAAGATGATCAAACCTTAGCCATGAAAAGGCCACACATTCACACAAAATGTGAAGAGGAGTTTCATCCTCATCATGACATCATCTACAAGTAGGCTACCAACAATCCTAATTAAGTGAAGATGCCTATTAAGATGGGTTTTTTTGATGGCCTTTGATGGCCTATTAATGTTTATTTTCCAATAAACTTAGACGCTCAAGGGTCCTGCGGGGAGTTGGTTTCTATTTTTCTCTAGTGATTTGCAACACTTTCTACTGGCAGAACCTTTAAATCTTTCCTTACCTTTCCTTTACTCTTGTCACTTCATTCTTCACTCTTCTGCAGGTCAAACCTTAGAGTACACCCTTTATATCTCTCAGTTAGATATATTAAGAGCTATCTGAAAGACCTCAGATGCAGTCCTGGGAAATTTCCCCACTACAATGATGGCTATGTCATCAGCATACCCAACAGTGAAGAAACCTTCCCCATTGAGTGTAGTTAATAATTCATTCACCACAAGGCATCAAAGAAGGGAAGAAAGTACTCCTCCCTGCGGGAATCCCTGTCTGTGAGAATCTTAACTTCCTCATCATAGAGTGTGCTATAAACAACTCTATGCTTCAGCATAGAGCCAATCCAACAAATAATCGTTTAACAGACTCCATGTCTGCTAGCAGAAGGCTAATTTGCTCAAACGAAGTTGAGTCAAAAGCCCCTTGGATATCAAGAAATGCTCCTAAAGCAATTTCCTTGTATTCAATAGCTGTCTCATGAGCGATACAACCTCATGGAGAGCATTTTTGATCGATTTTCCAGACCGATAAGCAAATTGACTGCAACAAAGAGAGGTCTTTAATAAGGCCCCATCCTTGACAAATCTATCCATCAGCCTTTCCATCATCTTCAATAAAAATGATGTCAGGCTGATTGGACGATAAAACTTAGCCTCAGTATAAGAACTACGCCCAGGCTTAGGTATAAAGGAAACCCTTACCTGCCTCCAGGACCATGGAATATAGTCAAAAGCCAAACAGGCCCAAAAGACATGGTATAAAGGAGAGGACAGGATGTCAATGTCCTGTTGCAAAAGCACTGGCAAAATACCATCTGGTCCTGCCAACTTGAAGGGCTTAAAAACACTTACAGTCCATCTAATATTAGATTGATTGATAACCCCCTGACAAGGCCCCAATCCTTCCTCTTGGCATGATAAACATGCCCATCGAGGTCGGACTGCACCTGCAAACAGGATGAATCCTCAATCAAAGTAGACCCAGGAAAATGTACTCAAAAGAGTTCCTTTAAAGAGTCTTTACAAGTACTAGTCATACTGCCATCCAACAACCTAATAGGACCAACCTCGAAAAAATTTCCTTTAGACATTATCTTCACTAGTATGGATACATCAGGTATATCTTCAATTCCCTGACAATATCATTTCCAGGAAGACCTTTTAGCCTTTCTAATGGCCTTATTATAACAGTGAGAGCATTTCTGTGTGTGTTCCAATCAACTGTCTTTTTAGGTTTATTAAAAAAATCTTCTTACTTTACTTCTAAGACTGTTCAGCTGTTCATTCCACTAAAGAACCTACCTTGATGAGCAGTACTGACAGGACAATTTTAACAATAGGATAAGAAAACTGACTGTTGAATCTGGTCAACAGTCATCTCTAAATCCACCACTGAGCAAAACCTGCTCTGTTTATCCCCAAGGTTAAACTTAAAGTCTTCCAAATATAAAGTTTCAGCTCCATAAGCAGGATAAAAATGTTACAAACAACTCATTTATAACAGTAAATTTATTAAAAATATAGTACTTTCGGCTCACCTAAGCCCTCTTCAATATTTCGGATAATTCAACATAAAACTTTTAGTTTTAAATTTCATTATAGTTGATGAAGTGTGAGCAGTGTAATACGATGACAGATGCTATTAAGGTCTTCCCTAAAGGAAGCCCAATTAGTTCTCCTCGGGTCTCTGTATGTTACTTGACTAGATATCATACCCTGTAAATTAAAGCAAATGTATCTGTGATCCAATGAACATGGCTCACCCACCAGACAATGCCAGTTCTCAATTAGGTCAGAAATATTCTGAGTCCCTAATATTAAGTCAATGACCTCCCTTCTGTTACCAACAACAAAGGTAGGTTCATTGCCCTTATTCAAGATGAAGAGGTTAGTACCCAGCAGAAATTCCAATAAATACTCCCCCCTTCAGCTGATGTCTTTGCTACCCCAAACCACATGATGAGAATTAGCATTAACACCAACCAACAAATCAAAATGATTCTTTTGACAAAACTCCACCAAAAGCCCAAATTCAGGTGTTGGCAGCAGTTTGTCCTTATCATAAGGGTAATATGTAGAGGAAACTATAAGTTCCCTACTAACACTGCCCTCATCAAGCTTCACCTGAACAGTGGTAATATCCCTAGAACAGAAATCCCAAACAGGTGAAACATTTATGTTATTTCTAACGAAAACACAAGTCCAAGGACCACTATCAAAAGTAAAAGAAAACAACTTACCTTCGTTACAGTTAAGTCCTCGTATTTAACCCTTATAGTGCCATGGCTCTTGAATAAGAGTGAGGTCATAACAGCCCCCAATGAGCAGCCGACCCAAAAGGGCAGAGGAAGCTCGGAAGTGCTAGAGGCTGATTTGGATACCTTCAGACCCATATCACTACAGGTACCTAAGTGAGTAGACTTCCATGCCCCCAACGAAGACTGGGCACCATAAGGTCCAGAGGTACAGGGTGGTTATAATTAAAGTTTCCATACTTAGAGCTCTCTGGAGACGGCTGTAATTCATATATAGTAATGAAATTTAGAATATATGCAATACAGATCATGTGAGAGAGGATTACACGAAAAAAAAAATTAGTTCAAATTTTGGCCACAAGTGGCGCTGTCAGTAGGACAAATTCAATTGGCTTTCAAACCTTAAATACGGTAAGCAGGTGCAGGAAAAGCAATCTTCATTATGGCTTTGGAGAAGAAGGAACGTGCGCTGCTGATAAAGTTATTTTATCAGAATGGCAGCAATAGTCCTGCTGCACTTTGGGAATATCGTCTCCTTAAAGGGCTGCGAAGAGGGCCCATGTCGATGCCTGCGCTACAAAAAATGGTTCAGAAGTTCGAAAGGACTGGCGAGTTGTCTGTGGCTCCAGGAAGAGGACGGCGGCCGATTGCGTCCGAAGTTATCGATGAAGTTGCAGTTGCCGTTGTTGACAGAGCTGGACGTTCCGGAAATTCATCGGCAAGTGCTCGAGCAGTGGCACGTGAACTGTCTATTCCTTGGTCCACAGTAAGAAAGGTGTTGCGTTCCATCTTGCATTGCTACCCATACAAGATCCGTGTGGTGCAGGAGTTGAAGGCGCAAGATCCACAGCAACGCATCGATTTCGCTTACCGGTTCTTGGCGAGGATGGCTGTTTCTGCCACCTGGCCTTGGAATATCCTGTGGTCCGATGAGGCTCATTTCAACGTAGCGGGAGCGGTGAATACGCAAAACTGTCGCATATGGGGTTCCTCGCACCCCCATGCTGTACACGAACAACCACTCCATTCCGATTACGTGACTGTATGGTGCGGATTCACTGCCGACTTTCTTCTGGGCCCATTTTTCATTGAGGAGTTAACACCACAAGGTCCAGTGAGGTGCACGGTTACGAGTACCCGTTACAGTCAACTCCTTAGGCAGCATGTGGTTCCTGCTTTGCAAGAACGAGGATGCTTGGAGACCACTGTCTTCATGCAGGATGGAGCAACTCCGCACACTGCTCGACAAACGAAAGAACTGCTTCTTGCCAACTTTGGCGAAGATCGTGTCATCTCTAGAGGCTTTCCAGATGCCTGGCCTGCCCGTTCTTCAGATCTGAATCCATGCGACTTTTGGTTGTGGACAATATTTTTCTAGATAACTTAATAATATTGAGTTTTGAAGCTAGTGGAAATACACTAGATTTCTTTGTTGAAATGTTTTGTGGATTTTACAAATATAGCAAAAGTTTATTGCAATTTTATTTTATATATATGGATATCTTAAAGATCGTGTTTATCAGGGAGGTGTACGGTCTGTGCATCAACTAAAGGCAAGCATAAAGATGCATGTTACTGCCATTCCCCCCGAAATGCTTCGTGCGACCATTGACCATGCCATATTGTGATATCAACATGTGATTGATGAAAATGGCTCGCACATTGAACATTAGGGTTTTAAATAAAGTGTTGTCTGCCTGATTTATGGTTGTGGTTCTTCCAAAGTCATTTGATGACTGATACAGTAATTATTGTGTTATGCTTTTCCTGCACCTACTTACCGTATTTAACGTCCAACAACGCGCTTTTCGAATTTGCATGACGTTCCTACTGACAGCGCCACCTGTGGCCAAAATTTGAACTAATTTTTTTTTTCGTGTAATCCTCTCTCGCATGATCTGGATTGCATATATTCTTAATTTCATTACTATATATGAATTACAGCCATCTCCAGAGAACTCTAAGTAGGGAAACTTTAATTATAACCACCCTGTACTTCCAGAAACCCGATCCTTGTCGGCAAACCCAACCAGTTCATGCCCGTTTGCAGGGGCAAACACAGAAGCTATAGGTCATCCAGACTTGGAATTAAGATCCGAAAGCAACACCTTGAAGATCCCTTCGTCAATCCCAGAAAGAGCCTTAAAATTGCCCGCTTTGATGGCCTTAGTTAAAGCCAGATTGACCATCATAATGATGCGCTGTCCTTTCACATCCTTGCTTTGACCCAAAACCCTCTAGTTCTCAGTTTTGAGTCCCGGATTATAGGTTTGGAATCGAGCCAAAAGTTTGTTCACATCCCGTGTGTGATATCCGTAGTGCGGTATGCCACCTTCTCAGGCTTGGGTACGTCTTTCGCAGGAATAATCCTTAAGCGAGTCCCCTGCCCAAGAGCACATTCATCCAAAAGTTGAGTGAGCCACTGACAGGTGAACTCATTCATACAAGTATAAATGAGAGCATCATTGTCCCTGAGCATTGGTAGAGGTTTCCCTGAAGGAATTCCATCTATTCTGCCCAGAATCTTACCTTGGAGAAGATACACTTCATCAATCACTAGTCTGGGTAGCCCTCCTTGATAATATATTGACTTTCTTTTAGTTGATTTTCAGAGTATAACCTTGGCTGAGAGCACAGAGTCTTTTTTGCAGGTCTACCCTCACCAGAAGAGGAGGCAGAAACTGCAAATCTGATCCGCTTGCTGGCACCTTGTTATGTATAACAACTTTATTTATACAAAATATAGTATATTGTTTTGCAGTACTAAATTGTAAATAGAAAGTATTTATAAAATTATTTATTTATTTTCTATGAATGACTTCTATGAAAATGAGGAGCATACCAATTTTTTTATGAAAAAAGGAGGTCACAGACACAGAAAGTTTGGAAATTACTACTTTAAGGAATGTGTAGTAAGTATTGCAAGAGAAGTGGTTGATGAAGTGAGAATAGATAGGAAGAAAGGCAATGCATAATGGAATGATGAGGGCTCGTGCAATGGCTGAGACGAAGAAAGCATATTTGGGAATGTTAAATGGAAATGTGAAGGTACCTGAATATAAAAATGTAAGAAAGTGTGTGCAAATATAGTGAAAGAGAATAGAGAGAGGATGGCAAGAAAAAGAGATGAAAAACTGCAGAATGATTTTGAAAGAATAAAAGAATGTTCTGGAAGTATATGAGAAATTTAAGAAAGGAACAAAGTATTGATATTAGTATGTCTGGTGTGAAAGATAGAAATGGAAGAATGTTGTGGAATGAATCTAGATAGTTGATAGATGAAGATAATATTTCCACGAGCTTCACAAACTTATTGAAGAAAGGGATGAGGGCAAAAGTGAGGAGATAAGGCTAAATGTAAGAAATACATATGTGTGTGATGACAAATCAGTGAAGAAGAGGTTATGAGTGCAATTGGCAAATTGAAATGTGGTAAGAATCCTGGTATGGATGGAGTCACAGCTGAGATATTGAAGTATGGTAGGAAGTCAATCTAGTGGATGTGGTATCTGTGTAAATTGTATTGGATGAAATTGGCATGGTTCCAAGTAACTGGACTAAATCTGTGATTGTCCCACTCTACAAAGGAAAGGGTGAGAGAGGTGAATGCAAGAATTATAGTGATGTAAGTTTACTGAATGTGCAGTGTGGAAGATGATGTGTAGACCAGATTTTCTCAATGCGTATGATTATAGAGAAGTATCTCCGTATGAGGAAGAAAATATGTTGTGTTATTTTTATCCAAAATCTGCTTTTCTTCAATAAAGACTTTATACAAGCACTATAAGCAGTAATTCATTTATTCTAAGATAAAAGGAACATTTTCAATCCATTACAGATCCTCTTCAGCTTTTTATCATTTAAAATTTCTAATTCGAATACATTTATATTCACTGTTCTAATAATTACGTTATTACATACGTAAAGGGAATTTACAGTTTAAAAAATTTTTTAAATTTTAACAAATTATCAGATTACAATATTAATAAGTTATAACTATTGTTAAACAGAAACACAAATTTGTTAATAAATAATATAATATAATAACTTTAAAAGTTCATAACTTATTCCTGAT
>AYEL01090599.1:0-11882 GCA_000484575.1 Olivierus martensii
GGATGGTGACTGGCGATGAAAAATGGATCACTTACGACAATGTCAAGCGAAAACGGTCATGGTCAAAGTGCGGTGAGCCGGCGCAAACGGTGGCCAAGCCAGGAAGGTTTTGCTGTGCGTTTGGTGGGATTACTTGAAATTTATTTGTAAATGTAAAAAACTTTCCAGACAGTCATCATTTTTAACAATCCTTATATCAATTGACAGAAAGATTTCAGAAAATGGTGTTATAATTTTGTATTGAAAAAGACTATTTTAGAGGCAAACAACTGAAGTATGTCTCTAAAATAGTCTTTTTTCAATATTTATGTTACTAACCAAACATATAGATATGATTTTATTTGATTCTTTATTTTATTTAGACAAACATTATAGCAAGCCCAATATTTAATTTTTAAGTACATTGGTATTTGGTATTATAATGCAACAAATGATTTAAAATAATAAATTGTTCCTTTATTGTAAGAATTTATTATTTTAATAAAGGTATAAAGTATAGTCTATTTGCCCTTGGAAAACTGTTTGTGATGTTATGCAGTAATTTGCAAAACATCAAGTTAGTAATCAGTTTCAAAGTGATTCATATCAGAAATACAGATAGTCCTTTGACTTACAACAGAGTTCAGTTCCAAGAATTTCAAATCCCACTGTCTTAGGTCAGAAATGTCTAAAATTTATGAATTATTTTAAATATTTATTATTATATTCCACTTTATTGTAATAAACTTGACAAACACAAAAATACAATCCAGACACAAAAAGAATACTTTCTGTATCTCAAATCATTGAGTCAAAGAATCAATTCCAGATCAATTACATTGACCAATAACAGAATTTATCAACGAAATTGCTGTGATAGTACAAGTTAGTTAAAGTCAAGGCAGTCATAAGTTGAGAACTACCTGTAATATTATTTTCCAACTTTTACAAATAATTGGGATCAAAGTTTACTTAACCCAAATTTAAATGTGTAAATCAAAAAAATAATTAAAAAAAGCAATCTGAATTAAAAGCTCCTGGAGCTATGATGATTGCATCTACATAATGTTATGGCATCATATTGTTCCTTTATTGAAAGAAATACAATCCAAACAGAATGATATTATACTAGTAATATGGTAGTTAAAGTCAGCAAACAATACAACTATAAATAAATCAAACAACATGAACTTTTAAACATGGAAAACAAACATGTTTGCATTTTAATTTACAAGTAAAGTAAATGTTTATGTTCTATAACTGAAAAAAGAAAAAATAATGGAAAATAATTTATATAATAACTGAATTTTGCAGAACTCGGATACATAAATCAGAGCATATCTGTATATTGCAAACAGTTTATATTAGATAATCATATCATTATTATTCATTACATCTGAATGGATTCAGATATAGCAAATAATAATATGATTTGATAAATTCTAGATAGTCATTTCCTCTGCTGATATGTTACAGTTAGGAGAGATTTTTATTTGTTTAAGTAATGGTATTGTTTCGTCACTCGAGTGACGAACACTTCCGCACTCGCTCATTTACATACTTATACATAACAAGTTCAAAGTTATTAGTTTACAGAGTAATTCATTCATGTCATTATCTTTACAATTAATTTATATATCGAACAAAACACCGATATGGATCATTCTTATTTTCACATATCAGTTTCAGTGGTAAAATTTATGTAGATAAGATGACATCATTAACCGGGATAGCTCTTCCAGATACGGGTTCCGACTCCGTATCACGTGATTGCCAACTACGACGGAGAAGGTGGAAGTAAGTTAACTTTTAAACTAAAATATAATACATTAGCATATAAAAAAATAACGATAAATAATAGAGTGTATAATAAAATAAAAATAGGACAGGTCAAAGTTAACTTCCTCACAATACAAGCCATGGTAGACTCACTGAAATAAACCAAAATCTACCATAGCACGTCTCCTACAACAAGAAAATCAACTGTGTGAGGAGTGGGCATTACAGAAAGAAATTCCAAGAACATCCAAAAGAAAGCATGATGGAAAGGATCCAGAAGTAAAGAAGTATTAGATCAATGATTTTCTATAATTAGTGGGTGAAGCGTGAATATCAGTGGCCCAGTGTTGAAGACGAAGTCAGAGGAGATCGGAAGCTAAAATAATTAGGTACCTATTTCAATAAAGCATTAAAATAGGTACCTAATTATTATTATTTTACCTATTTTTTATTTACCTACGAATTACATATTTTATTTTAAAATTTATTATTACTTCGTTTAATTGGGGCAGCCGGTAATTGGACCAAAATGGCTTAGTCCCAATGTCTCCCAATTAAGTGGAATCCACTATATGTAATGTTAAATAAATATCAATAAAACAACAGTTTATATCAAGGGTGGGCAAATTTTATTTTGTAGGGGGCCGTATAGAAAAATTTATGGTGGGCCACAGGCCAAAAGGGCCATATAGAAAAATTTATGGTGGGCCACAGGCCAAAACAAAAACAAATTGATATAGAATTTTTTTAAAAAAGAGAAGGTACAGATATGTAAGTATACATAGCGTTATTTAAAAAAGAGAAGGTACAGATATGTAAGTATACATAGGTTGATATTAGATATAATAAAATAACGTGGCCCGCGGGCCGGAGGTTGCCCACTGTGGGTATGTAAGTATACATAGCGTTGGTATTAGATATAATAAAATAATGTGGCCTAGGCCAGAGGTTGCTACCCTTACTTTAGACTATTGGGTCAGGGACTCAACCGGAGGTTGCCCATCCCTAGTTTATATGTTTAACAATGATTTACTTTTCTGAAGAAATGAATATATAATTTTTAAAATCAAATAATTTATAATAGTAATAGAAATTATTTATGTCATATAAATGTTAAATAAATTTTATTTGTCATCATCAAAAGATGAATAGATATTTTTATAATTGTAAATAGACAAATAATTTTGTATATCTGTAAAATTCATCTAATTGCCATACAATTCAAAATAAATAAGATCATAATTAGGATAAAAATATATGAAGCAGGTAACCTGCTTTATGATCTTTAGTAGGTATGTATTGGGTTGCCAGGATATTTTGTGAAATCTTCCTCCTGATTACTTTGTGAGGAAGTTAACTTGGACCTGTCCTATTTTTATTTTATTATGCACTCTACTATTTATTTATCGTTATTTTCCTATATGCTAACGTATTATATTTTAGTTTAAAAGTTAACTTACTTCCCACGTTCTCCGCCTCCGTCGTTAGCAATCACGTGATACGGGATTAGAACTTAGAAAAGACCTGAGCTCAGGCAGAACTCTGGAATTTGCAGAGTCGCTAACCGTTAGGCCTAGTTATAATTAGAATTAATGACTTTCGTTCTAAAACGCGACTTTGCAACTTCAATCCATATCTGTTGATATTTAGAAAACAACTTGCTTTTTGTGGATAAATTATTTGTATTTTTATGCAGTAATAAAGCTTTTAATCACAAGTAAGTCATTTTCAATTCAATACCATCAGCTATTGAATACAGATAAAGTTATTTAATTTTTTATATTATAGGTGTTTTTAAATTATTAAATTAATAAATACTTTAAGTATATTTTTAATATTTAAATTTTATAAAAGTATTTACATGAATATAAATAAATTATTACCTGTATCTGCATTAAAACCAGATGCAACAACACTTTGAATTATTAAAAATACACGTGATGGTACACTATTAGGAGACAATTGAGCTAATTCACCTAACGTGAAGAGTCTTTTAATTATTTGTTCTTCAGTAGAAGAATTTATTTCTTGCATCTTTTCTAAAAGTATACTGGATAAATAAGTATCACAATCCTATAATAAAATTCAAAAGTAATCATAAACATTATTTTAGAAAAATTGTAATATATATTTTTTTCAGTATAATAGAATCTCACTAATCTAGATCCCAATAATTAAGATATTCTTTAATTTAACTGACATTATTTCTATAAATAATCTGTTGCAGATTGCTCTTCAAATTATTAGATATTTTATATTCAATATTTGATTATTGTATAATATTAATATTGTATATAAAATAATTTTACAGTAAAGTGACCAATTATTTTGACTTTAGTGGAATTATTCTTCTTTTCTATAATTATTTCAGCTTTATTACATATTGCAATTTTCTTCTTTTTTTCTTTAATGTAATTTTCCAGAAAACACAGAACTTAAAAATAGAACTATTACAAGTAATCTTCTACTTACACCACTTATACATATAACCATGATGCAGTCAATACCTTATGCAATTACATGTGTGCATATAATTGCACAACGTTCTGTACTTTCTGGAAAATTATATCAAGAAAAAAAAGAAAATTGGGATGTGTAATACCATGTATATGCAATGCAAATATATATTCTAAACACTTTAATACAATGTTTTATTGTGCTATAATGAATAATGATAATTAATAATCGATAAATATTATATCCTATCAAAAATATCTACAGTGAACTTGTGTTTTTATGAACATCCAATTTTGAATTACACATTTTTACAAACTATTGAGTTGATCCAAAAAGCATCCCATAGAACTAATGTTAATTTCCGCTTTGATTTATGAACTAAAATTATACATTCTCTTTTTTTTTTATAAACTCAATTTCATCAATTTCTTTTCCTTTGGATGCTAAATATTTGAATAAAGAAAGGTGGAATTTTCCAAAACTAGTTGGATTTCAGACTTCCCAAGTTGGTAAGGAAGAAGAGAAGAATTTGCCTCCACAAACAAAGTTGACAATACATTTGGTAGGTGTCAAGGGAGAGGGGAGGGAGTTGTAATGAAGGAATTTGTTTTTGCCTGAAAATGATTGGATACATAGCTCCAGGATCAATGATTTTTAATGGAATTATTAATAGGCACTGTTAGGTTACTTTTGAATTACCCTGTAATTCAAAAATAACCTAACAGTGCATTTAACATGTCATTTGCATGTGCTTGTCATTTTTGCTTGTATACTGTATAGTAGATTTTGATTTCCTAATGATGTCAAGTTAAAAGAAGAAAATATGTTTGTGAATGACAAAAAAAAATTTTAAAAGAAGTGGTTGCTTGTTATCTTGATTAAAACTGAAAGTGTCAAAAAGTATAGGATTCCAAAGAATTCTCTGAGTATGATTATTAAAGCAAAACGAAAGATTATTACTATAGATGATGCTGGTGATGGAATTGCACCTTCCTAAATATATTTCTGGAAAACAAAGTTTCTAGAGCTGGAGAAGGTGCTAATTCAGGGGTGGCCAACTTTTTATAGTTCATGCATCAATTTTTTCATTTTTCAGTTAGATGCACCATACAAACTTATACTCCTTTTCAGCCCATTTAAAATATGATAACATGGATATATTTATATTAGATATCTCTAATAGTACACCATCACATGGTCTCTAAGCCTAATCAAAGTTTAATTTAAGCATATTATGGCTAAAGTAATGTAAGCTATAATCAATAGAAAATTAAAGAAAGATTTAAATTTCCTTTTAATATGAAATTTGAAGTTCAATAATTTAATGAAATAATATACAGCACAATACTCGATATCTGCCATTAATTTAGTAACAGAGTAGTCTCATTGGTGGTCACTGCAATAATCATGTGGCTATTTGAGACTGCTCAGTTACCAAAGACATGATCATAGTGATCCAATGATATCAGCCAGCTAACATATTACATGGTCAGCATGACCCAATGAGGTTGCTCATTGGGTCACACTGACCATGCAATCCAATCTTCCATCTTGGATTTTTTATCAATAACTTATGCCAATTACAATATATAAAATCAATTTCTAAAAATCAATATCTATCTTTAAACCTTCCTGCATAAATCCCCTAACAAACAAAAGTTGTTTCATAAAAATCCTTTCAGCATTTTTGTGTTATAAATGAACATGCGCCTGCAGATATTTCAGATTTATTATATATATATATAGGTAAATTGTAAAGAAATTTTTAAAAAAATTTTCTCTGGAGTTCAGTGTACCACTTCTAATCATGCAATGCATCACTTTTGGCACAAGCATGATAGGTTGGCCACCCCTGTGCTAGTTGCTTGGCTATGAAAAATGAGAAGTAAAAATATCCCCATCAATGGAAACTGCCTGAAAGAAAAGCTGATTTGTTTGCCTCAAAGATGAATTTAAAAGATTTCAGGGGATCAGATAGCTGGTTGCAAAAGTTTAAATTACAACATAGTCCGAATTTCTGCAAGTTTGTGGAAAAAGTGCAGTGGTAGATGTATCTACCACTAATGAATGGAAAGAAGAAAGGCTAAAGTTTCTGTTTTCTGAATAATCATTGGAAGATGTTTTTAAAGTAGACAAGAGTGGTTCATTTTTTCAAAGTTCTACCAGACATAACATTGGTTTTTAGAGAAGATACATGCAGCATTGGAAAAGAGCTTAAAAAAAAAAAAAATTACAATATTGTTTGGAATCAACATATCTGATTCAGAAAAACTCCTAATTTTATTCATAGGAAAATATAAAAAGCCAAGATGCTTTAAGAATGCGAAAAAACTCCCCTCTGTGTACTGTGAACAAAAAGCATGGATGACTAGTGAGATTTGAGAAATGGTTGAGAAAGCTTGATCAATATTTTTTAGAAAAGAAATGAAAAATTCTTCCTATTACAGGATAACTATACTGATCATATTGAAGTTGTTAGGAAAGCATGGATGACTAGTGAGATTTATGAGAAATGGTTGAGAAAGCTTGATCAATATTTTTTAGGAAATGAAAAATTCTTCCTATTACAGGATAACTATACTGATCATATTGAAGTTGTTAGGCTTCAGGTGATATGGATTGAGTTCCTTCCACCAAACACTTTGGTTTTGCAACCCATGGATCAGGGCATCATTAATTATTTTAAATGAAAATATAGACATATGCTTTTGAAAAGGGTTATTCTGAACCTGAAACTTGAAAAACTCTATGAGACTGATGTATTCAATGTGATGCCTCTATTAGTTAGTATATGGACTGATATCTCCCAAACAGCAATTGTTAATTCATTCAGACATACAGGATTTGTTATAAATAAATCAGTTGCAGTATATGAAATCTCTAAGAATGATTCTAATCCAAGTACAGATGCAGCCTTGATGCAAAAACTTTGTCAGAGGGATCCCTCAAGTTCCTGAAGACATGACTTTTCAGGACTTTCTGAATGTAAACAAAAATGTACAGTCTTGTATAGAAGAAATAGCCAATGATGAAATTATTAATCAAGTGTTGAAAGTGAATGCTAAAGGATAATTCGACAAGGAAGAAGAATGTGCTGAGGCCATCCCAAGATTTACAATCAGGGAAATTACCAAATAGTTGTCAGGACTGCATTACTTTTTGAAGCAGATAATAATTCTGAAATGCTTGCCAGCATTACCTCTATGGAATCATATGTTTATCAAAGTGTTGTTAGGATGCAAACAAAAATTAGCGATTTTTTTTAAGAATCTCTAACAATTAAAAGTGACTGTAAATTGCATTTTTCATTAATTTTAATGCCATTCCCAATTACAAACTTTTCGGGAATCTATAAGAGTTCATAAAATCGAGAGTCCACTGTAATACTAAAAAATATATACTAAGTAAAGGATATTTGTTACAAGATTAGATTTGTTAGATGAGATTATTTGGTTGATGATTTAAGAAACTAAAACAATAATGTCAATCAAAGCAACCACATCTAAATTGTAACAAATATCCAAATTTCTTAGTATCATACTTGGTTAGGTTAGTGTAATTAAGCTGCCATATCACACAAGGGATATATTTTATCTGGTGGTGACTACTTGTAGAGCCCATCACAGGCTGGCCAACACCCATGATGGGGTCAACTGGAAATTTGAAAGATCAGGTTCAACTGGCCAGGCCTGGACCCCTCCTGAAAAACTGGAGGTGTGGGACCTGGATTTGAATCCAGATCCTCCAGGATGGTAAGCCACAGCTTTACCATACGGCCATCCAGTCGAGTACCATACTTGGCTTATTATTTTTTTACATATTAGATGTTTTTAATGGGATACCATTTATTTGGGATTTATGGGATACCATTCTAACAATGTATTAATACATCATAAAATATCCTCATTATTTTTAGTCCAATTGTAACAAAATTTTTAGGAAACATTTAGTAAAATAACAAACATACATATTATATTTAGTAGAAATTGGTTGAGCAATATGACATGTAGAAGAGTTCAGGACAAAAGGACTTCCTATTCCCTTCATTTTGGGTCTATTAGACTGCATTTTCAGAATGCCTTAAATAACATAAGTAATATTTACATTCTAGATCTGTTTGAAATCAATTGAACTATGTGACCTATAGACATTTTTAGAAGAGAGAATCATTCTTTTCTATATAATTTCTTTTAATTTTAGTTCAATTGAGCCAAAATTTTCAGATGATTTTAATTAAGCTTCAGTTTTTATATTGGTCATCACAGAAAGAAAATTTAAAAATGTTAAATGAAGAAATAGGAATGAACTTGTTACATATTTATCATAGCATCAAAGCAAGTCTTATCAAGCATATGTGAGATACTAACTTAAAAAATCTTATTAAAAATTTGTTTATAAATTTAATGTGATTTTTTTCATTCCTCTCTTAAAAAATATTACATTTTACATTTTTGTAGTAGGCTTTGAACAGAATTTTGGATGTCATTGGGATGTTGTTTTGGAAAAACTTTGAAAGTATTGCTCTAGATTTTCACCAAATCAGTACTAATCTTCCTTGAATTAATCTGAATCAATGAGATTCTATTGTATCATAAAATTATTATTTATAGCTGATAATTATTTTTAAAATATTTTATTTTATTTTCTAGAGAATTTTTTATTACATGTTTATTCCAAGATATGATTTGAAACATTCACTCATTAATCAATGATACCATTTAATGTTTAAATTTAATTCATTTTAATTAAAAGTCTAAACAATGGCACATACTTTCTCAATATTAAAATTATATCAGTTAATACAAGATTATGACAAATCTGCATATTTAATTCTTTTATATTATTACAATCAAAATTATAAAAAAATAATTGATATCTTCCAAATTTGCAAACTTCATTCCTATTCAAATTCTAAAATAACTTGCTGAAAAGGCTTTTATATCAAAATAATTAAAATATTTAAATGAATAGAATATTTTATTATATATGCTCGTGAGTGTTATTGTTTGTATTACATTTAAATTTTTTAAATTTCCCCTAATATCTATATAAGTTTACAATTCCATTAATAATTGTTATCTGATTTATTACTGTGATATTCAAGGACAATTAATAAAATGTGTCTAACTTATAAAATTCATTACCTAAAATATAATTCCATTCACATAAATTTAAAATTTTATATTGTGCTTTATTTTAAAATGATTTATTAAAAATAGAAATCATGCATCATATATTAAAAAACTGATTAACAATTTTACTTACTAGAATAACTTCTTTACTGAATGATTTTATTTTCAATTGATCTTCTGTACTTTTATTATATAATGCTATATAAATATTGCAAAGTGTTTCTACAGAAGAAGCAATTAATTCTGGGATACATAAAAATTTTTTTATCTGTATTTCTAGATCATCTGGAAAAAAACACATCTTCATGAAAAACATTTTAAATAATTTTTCTTTATAAAATATTTCAATACTGGACTTACATATATTCAATTTTACATAAAAAAAATTAATATTTAAATATATAAAATATTTTAAAAGTTATAATAATAATTTAATATAGAATGTAATGTTTTAATTTTATAGGTGTCACAATTAGGATTATGGCACTATTGTAATGAAAGTTAACAACTTTTTGATAATGTTTTATTAGTTTAATAGATCTCTACTTATATAGATAATTTATTCTGAAAATTTGTGTAAATTGAAAGTAATATAAGCCCAACAATACTCAAATTCAATGTATATAAATATCTCTAGTAAATAAACAGAATGGATAGAACAGAAAATAATTAGCATTAATATGAAAATTTAGGAGAAATTAGGACTAAGTGATACTTTTTAAATATAAATTGTCTAATAAATTTTTTTTTATTTGTATTTTACAGTTATTTAGTACAAAAATGATTTAAGATTCATTTTACACTAGGTGAGCACTAATGATCAAATATGACCTAATGAATGCTTGTTTGTTTGCCTATGTTCATAGTGTATTTACATTAGCTGCAAAGATATTTATTCATCAGTGATCAGTCTGCTACTACTGTTTGTGACTAATCTTATCATCATATATAATATTGATTATTTAATTGTCACTGTAAGCATAAATTAAACAATTTTATTATTATGAATAAGCATCTAGGATAAAAAAGATAGTAACTGACCTCACTATTTCATATATTGCATATTAGTAATAAGAATTTTACAATTAATACTATTCTTTTTTGTTAGGAAAGGGAAAATATTTATAGAATTTTCTGTGAAATTTTTATTTCATTATATGTATTAGTTTTCATATTACTATCCATCTTACAAAATTAAAAAAAATAATCAGAACTTTAATATCATCATCATTATAAATTAACAGCAATACTAATAAAAATAGCTGCAATATTTACTCATGCACTGAAGAAAAGGATGAAATAACCAGTTCCATTTATAGTTATTCTATTTATTTTATTAATCTTATTTTGGTTTTGGGATGAGATAATTTTATTTGAAATTTTAAGTAAAACAAAATTTTAATATGATGAGCTCTAAAATTTGTAAAACTGAAAAAACATTGCCAATAATGTAAAAATATTGGTTAATTCTGTTAACATAAACAATATTGTTTTTTATTTGTTCATTTATTGCTTTATTTTTACCAATAATTAAGTAAAATATGAGAAAACCCTAATATAAGCACACTCAGACTAAAGGGGAATGGCACTTTCATTGTTTTCAGCCAGTCATTTTGTGGGAAATTGTGGCCTAGCCTATTTTACTGTGCAGAATGTAGTATTAGATGTAGAGTGTCAACAAAGCAACTGCAGACCAATTAAAGTAAAGTAAACAATATTATGGCTATTTATGTATGAGATAATACGATTTTCATATATGTTTTTTGATATAAATTTAAAAATTTATAAAAAATAAAAATAAAAATTACTCATAAGCATTAAAAACATATCAATAAATATATTTTATTAATAAAAATGACAATGTTTTAATAAATTTATGTAAATTTTCAACTAATTATACAACATACTTAATTAACAAAAATTTGCCTAATACTTTGTTTTTTATTGATAATTTTTTAAGATGATTCTGATTTTTTTCATTTATAACTTATTTTATTCAGAAAGTTTGTTATCAAAAGATCACAAATATTTTGTTGGATGGCAAAGATTTCATACAGAAAAATCATGTTTTGTTTGATCTAATATAATGAACGAAAAGTTGAGAAAGAAATAAAATTCAAAAAAATTTTCACATTGTTAAAATGAAAGTGAAAAACATAATAGACTGTAAAAATTTCAAAAGATTTTGATGAAAATTAAGCAAGATTTCACAAAATGAATTTTTTGCATATTAATTAGGTTTCTTTTGAAATATCTCACAGACCTCAACAGTCTTTGTTTTTTTAAATAAATTTAAGAATTATATCAGGTCTAGTAAAAAGAAATCCATTATTTTTCCAATAGATGGCTTTAATAAATTGTAATCTCGCGGCTAAAAGTCCAGTCGGTTTACACTAGATGGCGTTAGAAAGCTGACATTTCGTACTAAAAATCTTATTTGACAGTTTTGTGAATGGTTGACTCAGTTTTGTTTGAGCTCACGTCAAAGATGGACACCAGCAAAGAGAAAATACGCTATATTTTACAGTTTTTCTT
>AYEL01090600.1:0-11427 GCA_000484575.1 Olivierus martensii
CATACTCACTCAATATAAGTTTATTTTACATGTTTGCTTCAAGAACTTCATCAACAATTTAATAATCTGTCTTTATTTATTTATTTTATTTATTTATTTATTTAATTACAACCAAAAATTGCAAAATGCAAACACTGATTGGTACACATTTAATCAAAACATTAAAATTTCTGACAAATAATGTTTTTTTAAGATTTTAATGAAGCTAAAAGACAATATTGAGAATAATATTTAACATTGTATTTTACTGATTAAATTATATTTATTTTAAATTTCTGGTATAAAACTAGTGTTTATATAAAATATATCACCTTTTATTATTTGTAATTTTTCTTTGCAAAAAGAATTAGCAAGGTATCCAATCACTTTTATTATTCTTTTCAATGTAGGTGTGCAAATATTTTTTTTATTTTCTTTGCATTCTTCCCAATAATTAATTATAAAACTAGTATCATGAAAATTTAAATAAACTGCAAAGGATGCAAGGAGAAGCCAAACAGCAGGGTCATTAGAACTTCCAACATGAGACTTCAAATTATTGATCATAGTTTCTCTGAAATAATAGAGTTTAATTAAAAAATAAATAATATATAAGATAATTTTATGAAATATCATATAGATCAATATGCATGTATGAATGTTAATCTCGTTTGCAGTCAAACCACTGATATGATGCCAGTAATATCATTAAAAAGGTCTAACTTAGATTTATGCAATAGCCAACAGTTTTGTTGCTTAACTTAAAAATTAACAAAAAAAATTGTAATTCTTTTAAAAAGAAAACTTTGGAAAATTTTAAATTTCATATAATTTGAATAATTACAGAATTTTATTGATTAAATAATTAAAAAATTTATAACAACTCTTGATAATTCAGAATAACTGACAGTTTGGAACAACATGGTCTTGAATTTGCTGAAGTATTGAACTTTTACTACATAGATCAGTAGTCTGTAATCTTTTTTATGGTATGTCAAATTATGTTTTTTTTTTATAATTTATAAAAATACTATAAAAAGTTGTTGGCTGCATTAAATCTGAATTGATGTAGATCCTATATTAATTCAGATTCAATGCTAAGAATAATCAGAATAATGTATCAAGATAATTTCTGGCAAGCAAGCTAAATATAAAGTATTTAAATACAGTCCCACTAGATTATATGTATAAATACAATTTTATTAGATTTCTACCATACAAGGTAACTTCTCTTTCAAATTAATAAAAATTTTATAAAGAAATACAGGAAAATCTGAGCTAGGTGGCCAACCTGCAAACTGTGGCCACCTTAATATCTGTCCAAGTATATTGCAGGATTTTTAAACTGTAAAATGGTCATCTGTGTTCCATGGCCATAGCCAGTGATATTTAATTTCGGCACCTTGTGTGCAACATCTAATAGGTGGCCAGAAAATCGTGTTTTGATCAGAAATTCCAGAGGGACTCTAAATCTTCTATTAGTTAAGCATTCTAAAGTGAAAAAATCCCAAAAACAGACATTAATTAGTGATCTCTTTCCTTAGATTTAATTAACAATGTGAAACAGTGTCATAAATTTTATATTTTAAACTTGAATGTTTAATAAAGAAATTTGTAGCTAACTGTGTCTGGTGGCCAATCTGTGCTTGGTGGTCACAATCTGTGCTTGGTGGTCACAATCTGTGCTGTCAAAAGCTGGCCACCTAGCACAGGTTTTCCTATAATCCTAAAAAAAATGCATTATTTATATACACATACAACTTACTTTATTTTCCCTTTTTTTATCAATAAATGAATAGCTTTCTGCAGATAACGTTGAAAATCTTGATATTTCCCATATGCAATGAAATTGAGAATTTTCCATGCCACTTCTTTTTGAAGAACATCAATATTAGAAGTTAGTGTTAAATTTTGAAATAAAATACAATCTATCATATCTAAGCATTTCTCTTGAATAGAAGCCTCTGCATCAAATAATTGACATAAAACACCTTTCATCCAAAACTGTTGAGTAATATCAGAATCTTTATAAGTTTCAAATATAACTGTTAAAGAATGAAGAGCTTGTTTCCGTACAAGAACAGCAGGATCCCGACAATGTTCTTGTATTACCTAGAAAAAAATAAATTATGTATGTAAAGTTGAGCTAAAAATAAATTAAACTATAAGTAAGTACTGTATTTCCAGCTTATATTAAAAATAAGTTTTTTAATTTGATACAAAATATTACAATAAATAATCATGATTTTTTCCTAGTTATAGAATAAAAGTTTTTAAATATTAATAAATAAATAATAAAACATAATGATGTCTCCAAGCCTTGTCACCATAGTCCATAAATTTACTATATATTTTGAATAGATGATGGCATATTTAGTTATAAGTACATTAAAAACAAAATCATATGTTACACAAAGAAAAAATTTGAAATAGTACATTATCTATACATTTTAACATTTGATACAGCACAGGAAATTTGAATAATTTGTTTAAAATAGTAATAAAATTGTTTTTATAAACATCAGTCATAACTTAAATTTTCTTTTTATAATATGTAGAAAATCTAAATGGTCTAGCAGAAAACATATTGTAAATCAACATAGAGGTTTAATGTGTTTAGAACCCATATTACAAGATGGAAATTCTTCTGATAAAGAATATTATCTTATAACTTTTATAAAATTTGAACATAAAATCAGTTCTATTTTTTATTACAGATTCTTAAAAACACTTTGCCTATATTTGGATATATTTTTATTTAAAGTTGTAAAAAAATTCATACAATTTTTGCACTTACTATTTCAAGATATCAAAAATTAAGGAAAAAGAAAGGAAAAATTATGAGAATAAATATGGTAGCAATACAAGACACATCTACTTTTGGAAAAAGTCCAAAATAAAATCCAAAACAACACTCAGAGGTAGAAATTTCATTTATTAAAGTAAAAATAAAGTTCTGAAATACTTTTGATCCAAAAGGATCCTCTTCAGCAGCAAATCCACCTAATTACATAAAGAATAACAAAGAAAAAGTTTAGAACAGAATTCAAAAATTTCTGTTTTAAATTTTACTTGTTTTTATATAATTAAGTGAATTTGCTGCCGAAAAGGACCCTTTTGGGTCAAAAGAATTACAGAACTTTTTTTTAATAAATGAAATTTCTACCATCTGAGTGTTGTTTTGGATTTTATTTTGTAAATATGATGATAATTATAGTCGACGCAACATCATGAGTCAGTATTGAGTGTATGGGAGCAGTCTATTCACAAGTTTGTAACCTTATATTAAGGCGCATAACAATCAATTTTACTGGTGGTATTACCCTTTAAGGGTAATACCACCAGTAAGAAGACATCCTTTCCGGGAAGTGTGCATATTTTCGCATTGTTAAAATGTGATAGAAAACTTTGCAGGATATATTTATAACAAATCGTTTTGTTGCGAAATAACCTTAATAAAATCATATTATTCTTCCTGAAAACTCTCTAATTATTGCGATTAAATGGCAATTTACTATAATTTCGTGATTAGTTTAGTGAACTATATAGTCTTGCATAGTGACATAAACGAACGTCAACTCTCCCATACACTCAATACTGACTCATGATGTTGTCATCAACTACAACAATTATTTTGTACCAGACTTACACTATATGATCAAAAGTATTGGGACACCCCTCCTGCCTCATGGAAACAACCGTAGACCAATGTATATGAGTCCTACGCAATATAAAGAGTTGAAAACTACATTGGAACCATTACATCTTCCATTTGGGAGACAATGAGTCGGTCAGATGAGCTCACAGACTTCCAACGTGGACAGATCATTGGGTGCCACTTAAGCAACAAGTCAGTTAGGGAGATTGTTGCTATTCTGCAGATACCCCATTCCACGGTACACAATGTCGTCATGAAGTGGAGGACCCAAGGTGCAACAGGAGTTCAACCACGAAGTGGGAGACCCAAGAAATTGTCAGAGAGAGAGCGTCGAGTACTTGGGCGTGTCACAAGGTGCCATCGGACATCCTCCGCTGAAACGATTGCCAAAGAGTTCCGTAACGCCTCAGGATGTGCTGCCAGTACAATAACCATTCACAGGGAACTAAGTCCTTACATTTCCATGGCCATGCTGCTGCCCACAAGCCGTACATCACCAGCATCAACGCGAAGCGAAGGCGTCGAGTACTTGGGCGTGTCACAAGGTGCCATCGGACATCCTCCGCTGAAACGATTGCCAAAGAGTTCCGTAACGCCTCAGGATGTGCTGCCAGTACAATAACCATTCACAGGGAACTAAGTCCTTACGTTTCCATGGCCATGCTGCTGCCCACAAGCCGTACATCACCAGCATCAACGCGAAGCGAAGAGTAGAATGGTGTGAACGTCATCGCAACTGAACGCTGGAGCGGTGGAAACAGGTCCTATGGAGTGACGAATCCCGGTACGCACTGTGGCATTCAAATGGTCGAGTGTGGGTTTGGTGGATGCCTGGGGAACGCTTCCATCCTGCGTGTGTTGTGCCGACAGTGAAGTTTGGTGGTGGATCAATCATGGTGTGGGGATGGTTTTCATGGTTTGGATTGGGGCAGCTGGTTCGGGTCAACAAAGTCATGGATTCTGCATCGTACATCAACATTTTAAGCAATTCCGCGTTGCCAACACCGTGGCAACAGTTCGGGCTGGGACCAAGTCTGTTTCAGCATGATAACGTGCCCTGCCACAAATCGAGGACTGTGAAGGAGTGGTTTGAGGAGGCAGAGGTGGAAGAGATGGACTGGCCTGCCCAGAGCCTCGATCTCAATCCCATTGAAGGACTATTAAGATAGTTAAGATATTTTTGTTAAGTAATTCTCAAATTATTTTTGAAATTAATTAGTAGTTTCATTAGTCTCATTTGGTACATTATTTTAAAAATTAATATTAAACATATTTGGAAGAAATATCAACACACTATCAAACTCTCCATCAGTTTCTTCTCCTTATTTGAATGATGAATTTATTAATAATTAAATGATTTAGCAAAAATTAAATTTAGATATTCAGCTAGTATATGTAATGATTCAACAATAATAAAGTTTCAGCTCTTTGAGCAGGGAAAGCAAAATACTAGACGTTTATACTAACACCAACTTTATTAAAATAGCACTTTCGGCTCAAACGAGCCCTCCTCAGTATTTAAGAACATTAAAAATAATACTTATTACAAAAAAACCGTTTTTACAAAACTGTTATATTCTATAAAAGGAAACAAAAAGCCAAATAAGTAAGATAAATCGTTTATTCAAAAACGTTTTCAGCTATCCACATAGCGTGCCTCAGTCGTACCTCATTAATTATAACGAACCGGAGAAACTAAGCTTAGCGTGGGAGTTTTGCCATAAGAATATGACAGATTAATAAGGTGACAATAATAAAAATAGAAAGAACGGTGGTAGTCTTATTTTACTCTTGTAGACTTTTATTTTAGTGTAAACATGCTAAATGCATTAATAAGTTAAAATTACATAAGCTATTACGCTGAAGAAACGTGCTTAGAACTGTATTTTTAAAAATTTGTTTAAATTTTAGAATATTAGAATTAGAATATAACAGTTTTGTAAAAGCGATTTTTTTGTAATAAGTATTATTTTTGAACCAACTTTATTAACTATATTTAATAAAGTTGGTGTTAGTATAAACGTCTAGTATTTTGCTTTCCCTGCTCAAAAAGCTGAAACTTTATTATTGTTGAAAAATAGTGATCAGTGTAATAGTATGACGGATATATATAATGATATTAACAAATAATTTGATCTGAAAAAATATAAAAATATTTAAATATCAATAATTCCTGACTTTACAAATTAATTCAGACCTGGAAAATGCTTATAAAATAAGAACTCATAAATCAAGATTCAATTTCCCATAGATATAATGTTAAACTTGGGAATTCTGTTCAGTAACACAATTTGACCACAATAAAATTATATAAAAGCCAACAAAATCAAATAGTTTATGATTATAAAATGATTTATTCATTTACTGGTAAATAAATGAATATATAGTCTTTAAAAGTAAATTATAATAATAAAGAAATTATTTATATCATAAATATTAAAGAATTTTTATTCTTCATTATTATTGATAGATAAGTAAATGGGCTTTAATGCAAATGAACTATTATCTTACACACAATCTGAGAATGGAAATTATTTACATAATATATATAAGTTAAACCAGAATGCACACTACCACTTCTTAGCTGTCATTTTAACTTTTTCAATTTTATAGCAGACAGGAATTTTTGTTACAAAACCAATTGCACTATATATTATGGTTATGTATGTGTGTTGAATTGCCTTTTTATGAATGTTTAGCATTTATTTATTGGAATTATCATATTTTTGATTATTTTGATCCTTCATGTTTCAAAAAAAAAAAAGAGAAAAGAAAAAACCTCACAAGCCCAAGACTTATTAAAGAACTTGTATAAAATATTACAATTGCCAATTTGAAAATTAAAGCCAATCACAAACATAAGCTTTAAATCAGGGGTGTCCAATCTTTTCGCTTTCTTGGGCCACATTTGAAGAAAAAATTGTCTTGGGCCACACATAAAATATACTAATTCTAACAACAGTTATTAAGCAAAAAAATCAATAAAAAATGTATAATATATGATATCCATGACAAATAAGAAAAATGTTGTAGCATAATAATCTTTGACTTCTTTTCGTTCAGAAACTTTTTAATATCATTGAGCAGGTTAAGAAGGTTTAATCACTGAAATACGAAATATTTTAGAAAATGGAAATAGGAAATGTAAATAGGTATTTAAACAATAAAAATTTCATTATGTACATAAAAATCTCAATGTTTTAAGGAAGTTTACAATTTTATGTTGGGCCGTATTCATTATAACAATGGGTCACAGGTTGGACAGCCCTGCTTTAAATCATTTAGTTACAGTACATTCCCAATTAACTGGGGTAGTCAGGAAATGGATCATCTCTGGATAATCTGAAAAAATATTCAAAAAAATCAAAAATTATGGATAATAAGCAGTTAATATTAAAATAAATAAACAGCATATTTACAAATACTCAAATGTATATTATTTATTGAAAAAAAACAAGAAATTGCTTTATTTGCAGCAAGAATTTATTTCAATATTTATAATTTTAATTTGATTCTAATTTTTATTGCCAATTGTTTAAAATATAATAAATCAAATGGATCAGACATTTAAAAATCTTTCAGATAGAGCATCTAATATCATACACTTAAACATCACTTCCAGGTATAGATTAATCCCAGCTAATCCAACCCCAGATAATTGGGGGTTAATCTACTGTGTCATTAAGAACAAACGTTTGTCTTAAGTTTAATTTTTTTCCTTTTATGTACAATACAAATATGCAATATTGTAAAAAAATTAATTGTTCACTACTGCTCCAATGTAAATAAAACATTCAACTTAATTTAGTTTATTTGCTTATCTAAAAGTTTCAACAATTTCACAAAAGTATTTTTTTTTTATTCCAACTTGCCAAATACTAGAATAAAATTACTAAACTATGACTAATGTATATACAAGGAAATAAGACTGGAAATGAAAATCATGAAATATATTTATATTTCGTCAATAATAAATAGATAAATAATTGAATTGTTACATATAAGCAGTTTATTATTATGTAATACTTCTTTCTGTAAATATCAAACTAAAAGTAAACTATAAGCAACACTATAAGTAAGATAAGTTGTTTATTCAGAAATGTTTTTGGCTATTCAACCGAAAACATTTCTGAATAAACAACTTGTCTTACTTATAGTTTACTTTTAGTTTGATATTAATCACTCCTGAAAATTGAAAGAATTTTAATAATATAATCTGAAAATAATTAAATTAAATATAGTATATAATATACAGTTTGTCAAAAATAATTTTTGAAATACAGGCATACTTTATTATTGCAGTATTTACATTCCAGACCACTGCTGTAAAACAAATCACAGCTTTCATTTTCTAATGTATATAAAGTCTAAAAACATATTTAAATTATTCATTAAGTACTGTACACAATAGTGTTAGGCCTAAGAAACTTGACCAGATGGATGCATTTTAAAGCATTCATGTATCAACTTGGAAGATCCAGATTTAATTCCAGGTCTCACACTCACTTTTTAGGATGTCTCCAGGCCTGGTCTGTCTATATGTTAAATTATGTTTTACATACATATTCTAATTATTATTTTGCAAATAATTTTCATTTTGGATATAAAATAAAAACATAATATAATTGAGAAGCACAGTATTAGTGAAGTGCCATAAAACAAGGTAAATTATGATAACTGTTAAGTGACAATAGTAATAATTTGTAATTTCTATTTTTTAAGTAGCTAATATTCATTCTTTAAATATATATTATAAATTAGGCAAAATCTTCAACTTTAAAAAATGATTTTTTCCTTTATATTAACTCTTCACCTATCACCACTACTATTACTTAATTATACATTGTAAATACACATTTTCTTACCTGTAAATACTTCTCATTAACAGATGGATTATCAAAACACATAATTTTTTCCATTACTTGAACAGCAGTTTTTCTTACATTAACTTTAACATCTTTTATTCTTCTTAAAAGCATCTCCATTACAGATTTTACATCATATTCCTGCTGTTTACATACATCTGGTTCACTTGTATGATGTTCATCATCGTTAGTATTTGGGTTATCATTAATTTCTGGACCTTTTGAACATAATATAGTAACAATTTTTTGACCATGAGATGCTACTATTGTTAATGCTTTTGCACGAACAGATGGTGCCTTATCACTACATCTACTTAAAATAGCATAAACAAAATTTTTATGAGAAAGTATAGATTTCAAAGAATTAAGATTACTAGATACTTCTTTCTCTTGTTCTGAAAGTAAATGTGAAAATATTTCTAATGCAAAGATTCTATAATTAACTTTAGTATGTCTAATTAATTTATAAAACCATTCTATCATTTGTGCATAGGATTCTAAAGGAAAACAGTTAAGAATTATAGTAACTGCCTGTGAAACTTTTGATCTAAATTCAGCTTTATCTATTGTTTGGACACATAACTGCTGTAACAAAATACGAGCACCTCTAATAGTATCTTTATTAAAATTCTTAATTATATAACAAACAAATGATGTAGAATGATCTTTTATAACTTGTATACCATGAGGAATTGTTTGTGAACCTCCAGCACCAACCATTAAAATATTTGGCATTATATATTTAAAAACACTTATAATATTTTGTGTATCACTTCCATGCAACTCATTACATAATGTAATTAAAGTTTTATAAGCATAAAATGATACAGTAGAATAGTCATTTTTATTTCTATAGTGAATATCTTCAATTCTTTTATCAAAATGAAATGTAGAATTATCTGTTTCTAATCTAACAAATTCCACCATTATTTGTATTATTTGTTCTATAGAATTTTTATCATCTTTAAGAGAAAAATTTTCTATTAAATATAAAAAATCTTTCATGATAAAATTCAGCACATTAACAAAATAATCAATATCTTCAATATCAAAACCACTTTCTAGTTTATCACTCTGCAAATCAGAACTCCCATCATCTGATTCTTCAGGAGTGAAATTTTCATTGTTTGAATTTGATTTCTCTCTTCTTTTACCTCTAGGCTGAGAATCAATATTGTCTTGTTTTGATTTTTTGGAGGGATTAGATTTTCCTCTCGAGACTCCTCTTTTTCTCGAATATGTTTTTGCTTTAGGCAAGCGGAGAGCTGACAATGCTAATGAAAACAAATTTGGATGATAAATTCTAAATGCTTTGCTTCCTGGTATGGCTAAGAGAGCAAAATATAATCCAGAAGCATTTAAACTAGTAATTTTATCAGAAATACTAAATCCTCGAGATGACGATCGCTCTGTAAGCATACATATAAGAGCAAGTAATTTTTTCCATTCTATATTATTATCTAAAAGGGTAGACCACAGAGTGAGATTTGAATCGGGGCTTTCATCTCGATTCAAACGGTCCAAATATTTAATCCACAAATGACATATATTAATAGCTTCTTTTAATAAATTATCTAATTGATCATGATCAAATGTTAATGTTACTTCGATACTGCTGTTTAAAAAGCCGTTTTCCCACTGATTTTTCACCCATTCGTCTTCTAATAACTCATAGGGAAACTGATTATAAATATCAACCGTTTCTTCTACTAAACTTCCCTGATTCGCCATTTTAAATTGAAACGAAGTGCGCGCCATAAAATTGTTGCCAGATGGTATAAAACCATATAAATAATTCACTACATTTTTATATAAAATTGTTACTACTATTAATTATATGGCATGAAAATATATTAAATCAATATAATTGATATTTATTCATTCATAACATTTAGCTTTTTTTATGCTAGAAAAGGAATTTTAATTTATGTTCTTTAATTCTTGGATAATATATCGACGTATATACTGTATGTATACAGTACATGTACAGTATATATGAATGTATTTTTAACGCTACTTTCCAATCTCACGTATTATTAAGTTGCGGATCATTAGAGTTTCTATCACAGATTGCCCATAATGGAGGGATCAGCTGGACTATAAAGGGGATTGTTGTTCGGGTCCGGACTATCAAAATTCTACCAATTTAGACATTCAGACTAATTACAGTATTTATAACGACTTTGGCTTATCTGAAGAAATTGACTTTGAGATCAATTTCTTCAGAGTAAAATTATTCTCTAAAATCTTTAAAGATTACAGAATAAAAAATTTCATAACAGAGTGTTAAATAATATCTCCCACAATGGCATTTAATTTGTTTCTACAAAATTTATTGCTATTCAACTTTTGTCCTAAATGTAAAGTCAGCCGATGGCCGTGTGGTTAAGTGTTTGCTTACTAGCTTGGAAGAGCTGGGTCCCACACTTCCAGTTTTTCAGAAAGGATCTGCCCTGGTCATTGAACTCCATCCTTCAACCGTCTGGTTGACTCCACTATGGGTATTGGCCAGCCTGTGGTGGGCTCTAAACGTAACTAGCGTCAGGTACAAAATATCCCACGTGTAATATAGCGATTTAACTAACATAACCTAACTTCTTGACCTAACTTAAATATAAATATTCTGATATCAAGAGTTGTGAAGAAAGAAAATCAAGAAGAAATTCTGATTGCATGATGAACGACATTTACCATCAACTGGCATCATACATTCCTAATGGTGCTTTCCAACTGGAGATTACTAACAAGGAGAGGGCGCGAGGGCTGGAAAACGGAATGAAACGAAATTTATTTCTGTAAGAGTTCTTGACTAGTACTAAAATACAGTAAAAGGCTAGAGGCCAATGGCTAGCCATTATGGAGAAAAATGACCACGAAGAAAGACGCGACGAAAGTATACCAGTTCGTTATACTAATTAACGACGA
>AYEL01090604.1:0-14876 GCA_000484575.1 Olivierus martensii
CAAGTCTCGCAGTTCAACTAAACTCAACTCACGCTTGCAGCTCGCCTAATTATGTTTGAATAACTTTTATTGTTTTTATTTGTATGGAATATTGTTAATTTTTTTTTGTACCATATTCAATGTTAATTAATGTTTTTGTTTTCATTTTCAGAAATAAATTGAAAAAGTATAAGCATTAAATTGTGTCTAAAAATTAATGAACCACTCCCCCCCTTTTTTTCCTTTAATCCTTATCTCATTTTACACAGTTATAAAGAACATATCCCCCACTTTTCATTATCTTCTTTAGATCGATTTACATGGTTTACAGTTTAATTGAACATATCCTTCTATTTTGTATGAATTCTGCATCTCGTTTTACACGGTTTCGATTTGCACGATTTTTCCAGGAACGTATCTACTGTGTAAATCGAGGGCTGAATGTACCTCTTATAATTATTTTTTTAATGTGTATGGGACGGTGTCTTTAAAAGTGTTTAAAATTAATAAATACGAGTGTGCGAGGCAAAAATTATAATGTAGTTAAATGGTAAAAAGTTAAGAATTTGGAGCATTTTATCACAAATTTTATGTTTTTTATGAAGTCTGGCACTCCACAAAAAGTATATTCAGTTAGTAGTTATTTAATATGTTCAATATTATGATTTTTTAAAAAATTAAACATAAATCTCTGCCATATGTAATCGGTATGCCTGATTATATACTCTAAAAAATTAAACATTAATCTCTGCCATATGTAATCGGTATGCCTGATTATATACTCTGGCTGCAATCGATTTATAAATGAATTAATATATATAAGATGGAGACAAAGTTAATTTGATAAAAATAAATTTTGTGCCTTTTATAACACATTATTGTTATTTTTTCTATAATTTACTAACCTAAAATAACGTAGATTTCACTGAACTTATCCTTGAACTTCAATTGGGACAAACTGTACTACTGTAATTATAATATGGAAGTAGGTTTGCTATAATGTTATTGCACTTGTTAAATAATTAATGAATTAATTAAAAATGTAAGCAGTTTTCAATACAGTATTAAAATATTTATAAAATACCATACACCAAAAAATGCTTCCTTGTTATATAGGAGATTTAAAGTAAAATAAAAAATATGCAGTTTAATCAATTGTAATGTTAAGAAAACAAACTTTCTGGAAATATAAAAATGTATAAAAGCACATCCTTATCTCTACTATCCATGCTATTATACAAATATGACATCACTGCAATTAATACTACTACAATAACAAGACCTAAATAAAAACAACGATATTTTAATATTAAAAATATTAAAATATTGTTGTTTATATTATCGATTTAATTTAATATAATATTATTTCAACGATATTTTAATATTACCTGATTTACGGTTAAGGATAATAATAATAATAATGAAAACATAGGTAAAAATGTAAACAAAATGAAATAAACAAAATACAAAGCACTTGTGATGCGAATTAAATGTTGTGAGGAGTTACTTTTCATTCGGGTTAGGTCTTCATCGGCTGATTTTGTGTCGTCTGTAGCCAAGAATAGTTTGGTTTTTAGTTTATCTCTTAACTTAAAATGCAGTATGAATTAACAGATATCAAAAGAAAAGTTGAAGATTTTCAATATCATAATCTGATTGATTACCTTAGAGGCACTGCATACAACTTCGAGTTTTAAGCAATAATAATGTGCATTTATTATATTAAAACAAAATAAATTAGAATCATTAAAAAATTTGTGTATTATTTACATTTTGTAGTCTATTCATTATTGGCTACAAAAGGAGAGGCAAAATGTGCTGGAGACAAAATGTGCTCAAGGTGAAATGCGGGAGGCAAATTGTTGGAGGCAAAATGTGAAGGGACACTTTTCTGGACCCCACATTTTACACACATTATATCAAAGTGTTAATTGAATACTTGATATTTCAGAAAACAAAAAAATGGAAATGACTCACATCTATTAATATCTATAGTTCAAAAAAGTAATAAGAAGTGATTCAACAATTTCTATGACAAGTAGCATTCCCTGGATAGTGATTATTTACTTCTTAATATTCTATTAACATGTAAGTGATCACACATTCTCCATGAATATGATATCTCCCATGGACTCTCAGTATATAATTTCATTCAAAATTTATCACTATTTGTTAATATAAATTTTCCAAATGTATAATTTTATTTTCTAATAAGTGTCTTCTTTCTATTGCAAAAAAAATAATTTTTCTACAATAGAAAATTGATTATTTTTTAATAATTTGGCATCTCCTTATTAAAATAATGCAAACAAACAAAGTATCATATTTCAGACAATTGTAAATCTTTTCTCAAAGTCAAAACAAATGGCTTCCTGTTTTATTTGTTAAACATAGAGGTGAATGTTATTAGTTGGTGTGAACCAATATTATTTAGAAGTAGTGAATAGAAATCTCATGCAAATAAGAACGATAAAATATGATATCAATAATCGTGAAATATAATTCTTCAACTTCAATGCCTTCTATATCATATTTTATATCAAATTTTACTTTATACTTTAATTTTATCACATTCTCTAATATATTTTCTTGTTTTTATTGTAATACTTTCCATCTGAGAAAAAAGTATTTTTTTTTTTATAGATTTTTTATTGGATATATTATTATGCAAATTATGATGATAAGCAGAATCAAAAATTCTCTCTACTTTTACAATTAATGATAACCAAAATAGAGATAGTTCTGGATTATGAGGGGTTCAGTTCATACTTCACTATTAAGTTGAAAATGCCCCCAAAATGTATGGATTGTTCAACATCAATATTTATTATTACATTCCACTTTATCATCATAAATTAACAAAAAAATAAACAAACTATACACAAAAACAATGTTTTTTGTATATTTGTTCAGTGTTTCAGGATTTTTAACCCTATGTTAACTATACTGATAAATCAAAGAAATTATCAATGAATCGCTGTCATAAGTACAACTGATTTTAAAAATAATGTATCAAATTTTAATCACAAAATTATCTATTTTTGGCAAGGGTCCATCAAACCTATTGAAATATAAAAAATGTATTAAAAACACAAAATAATTGGGAAAAACTGATATAAAAAACAACATGTTTTCTTTTCATGCAATAATCATCAATATTTGGATAATTTCATATGTGAATTATTTATATTAAATTTTTCACTATGAAAAAAAAAAAGACATTTGTGAGAGTGAGTGTTTATTTTGTTATAAAGAAAAAAGGGACTAAATGATAAAGAAAAATGATGAAATTTTACTCAAATCCTATTTTACAGTTTATCAATAAAGTATGGATTAAAATATGAATTGTTGAAGTTTGGTTGTATCTCCAAAAAAAAATCAGATGGTATAGAAAGCAAATAATTGAGAATAAAAATAAAATTTCATAAGAACTAATAGGAATTAAAATTTTGTAATTTATTAAAATATTTATAAATTCATAATTCTCATAAACATTATCTGGAACAGCAACTAATGGAAGTGAAAATGATATCTCTAAGGAATATGTTAAGAAATCACTAAAAAAAATGTATTTTTATATTTTATATTATTTTAGGTATCTGAAACAAATCTATCAACATATGCTGATTTAATAAAAATTAATATTACCTCTTTAGATTTTTCTCCTTTATTAATTGCTTCAACTTTTGCTGTAGCTCGAGCAATTGCTTTTTGACGATCACTTCCACTAACCTCCACCATAGTTCCATCTGGCATGACTACAAAAACTCTGTTTTTCTTTATTTTGGAAAGATTGGTTTCTTGTTTGCGAATCAATGTTGGTGATTTTGCTTTCTTTCTACCTGAGAATTTTTCAGAATTTCCTTCTAAAGAAGCTGTGTCAGATTTAGAACCACTCTGACCATCACTATCGACTTCATCATCATAAACATCATCATCAATATTCTTCCTAGATTTTCCTTTTGTTAAATTTCCTGTGGTATCAACAAGAATATCAATAGCCATTTCTTTCACTGGAGATGTACGACCTGACAAAAGTTTATCATCATCATCTGATATGATTTTAGAAACTGGAATACCATCTTTATCAACTAATGTAACAATTCTTTCAACTTTAGATGAATAACCAAGTTTTTTCTTTAGCAAAAGCTGTGATTCATCTTTACGAGGTCGTCCTCTTCCTCTTTTCACTGGAACTAATTGATCATTAACAACTTGAAGTAATGGTGGATTGCCAGTTAGAGGAATTAAATATGGTCTAGGAATTTTTGGTGGTCTTCCAGGACCCCTTTTTATTGTAAGAGCAGTTGAAAGTAAATCATTATTAGATGATGAAACAGCTGGTTTAGATAATGGCTCTATTGAATTGCCTCCACTTGTTCCTTTATTTGGTGTAAGTGATTCAGTTTCATCAATAGAGATATTTCGAGTATTGGCTCTAACTTCAGATATATCACTCATCATTTGAAGAATTGCAAGACTTTCATCTTTACATTGTTTACTTTTGCGTTTTCCAGAACTTTGCGTTTTAGTTACAGAAGAATTACTTTCTTTATCTTGTTTAGTTGATTTTCCCTTCTTTTTAGGTTCAGGAGTTGGTTGTTCAGGTTTATCTAATACAGGCTTCTTTAAAGGCAATTCTTCATCAACACTGAATGTATATTCATCATATTTATCTTCTACAGCTTTAGCTTCATTTGATGAAGTATTTTCTTTATTAGAAGAAACTTTTGTAGATTCATTCATTTCATTTTCAGCATCTTCTAGTTCTTTTGATTTTGGTCCTAATACAACTTTTGGATTCAAATTTGCCTTTTCTAACAAATCAAGTTGGCTTTGTTCTCCCATGACTAGAATATATTTCCCTGGTTCATCTGGTTTTGGTATATATAATACTGATGTTGTTAATTCAGGACTATTATCATCTACATCTTGTGTTTTAGTATGATCAATAAATGATGATTCATCATCCATTACTTCCCACAATTTTTGCTTTGGACTCTCCACAACAACTCGCTTTTTCTTCCCACAAACACTTTTTATTAAATTCATTGCTGCTTGCTTACTAGTGCGCTTTTTCCTTGTTTCAGTTGTAGGAGATGAGGGAGTGTCTGAATCACTCTGTTTTTGTAGTCCAAGGGCTTCTAATAGAGGTTCTTTATTAGGAGATAATTCTCTTAATTCTTCTAAATCTGTTTCTGATAAGAGAGTCTGCAAAAATATCCATTTTATTATTAACTAAAGTTAAATTTTTACAAGTTAATTAAAAATATTTTAAATCTAAATATATATAAATTTATTATCAATTATTAAAACTAATAAATATTCTTCATGGTTTTTATTGCTTTCTAATTTAATAAAATAAACGAAATTTTCTTAAATTACATAAAATTACTTATTAATCCAATATTAAATTGGCAAGTGTAATTTGATTACAGTTTTAATCTTTGACTGGGAATTTAAATTCATATATATCAAGCAGACCCAAAGATTCGTCAATCCTTATATAGTTATTTTATAACAAGGTGCATTCAAGTTCTAAGGTCTCCTAATTGTTTTCTCTGGAATGGATGCAGATAGAAATATGAGAATTGTTTTAAAAGATGCCAGCATTCATTAAGATTGGGTGAGATAGATGACAGTCCCTTATGGCTTATAGAAAAATCATAGCATAGGTTGGTAGCAGAAGTGTTTCACTGTTCTTTGTATGTAAATGGCAATATTTACGTATAAAGAACAGTGTGTAGTTATCTGTTTTCTCCACTTGAGAAGAATGACACTAATTGAAATTCATCATTAGTTGAGTGAGATATGCAGTGATGACATTATGGACATGAAAAATGTGTGTTTGCAGATGTAACAGTTCAAGGAAGGTTGAACACTGTGCAAGAATAAACTGAAGGAGCTTTGGCAATGCATCAGCCTCTCCAACAATATGATTGCTTAAATGAATCAAATGGTTATGGAGGATAATCGATTGATTGTAGAAAAAATAGCCTTCCAAATTGGTATTTCCTTAGAATCAGTGCATAAATACCCAAAAATGCAGAAAGTTCTTTCAGATGGGTTTTGCAAATGCTGACAAATGATTACAAGGCTACACAGCAATAACTTTGAATTCATTCCTGATGCTCCTTAACGTTTAACGCTCCTCAAATTAAAAAAAAAAGGCCCCATACGCTCCAAGGAAATATGAAATATGATACTTAATATTTGATATTTTGCCATAACTTTTTTACTTTTTAATTTTTTGGCAGGAAACAATTTATTTTGTTGTCCATATACTCTGTCCTGATATCATTTTTTAATTTTAGTTATAGGACCAAAAGAAAAAAAGAAAAAAAACGAAAGAATTAGGCCTAATATAGGACCAATACTCTGTCCTGATATCGTTTTTTAATTTTAGTTATAGGACCAAAAGCTGTCCTGATATCGTTTTTTAATTTTAGTTATAGGACCAAAAGAAAGAAAAAAATATGAAAGCAATTAGGCTTATATAAAAAAAATATAATTTTTCAAATTATTCATGATTTCGGCATCAGATAAAAAAAATACAATTTTTTCAAATTATTCATAATTTCGGCATTGGATAAAAAAAATATTATTATATTTACTGATGATATTCCACATCTTAATATCAAATTACTTCATAATTCTAAAAAATTTTTCCAACTGACGAAGAAAATTTATGATTTTTCTTATTCTAAAAAATTTTCCCAACTGACGAAGACAATTTATGACTGAAATTCAATATCACAAAGCGTAATTCGAGACCTTGTATAAACAAACAATCTTATTATCCCTCTTGCAGATAAAATACGGTATTCTACTAAACAAATGTTTAAAATAATTGTTTATTTGCCATTTTTCTTCGTATTTTCTTAAAATAACGTGAGATAAATAATTTTTATTTTATAAGAAGTATTACTACATATCAGAATGTCGACTTTGTCGAAAATGTTTTTATTTTAATAAATATTGCTGTAATTTGTATACGTATCTATCATCCTGCCATCTATAGACCAGATTTAGCACTGATTTTTGATAAATTATCGCTTTTATATGTTTTTTTACTCAAGATTTGTCTCAGATCCTTTTAAAAATGGCGGATGGTGAATTATTTCTCTGTATTTCGTCATTCTGTCATTAATTTTTCAAAAAATAGTTAAAATATAATAATAACAGCATTGTAATTTTTCAAAAAATAGTTAAAATATAATAATAATAGCATTTTCAAACAGTGTGGATAGCGTTGTCATAGCTCTCCCCTTAGTTAACAAAATGTAACTAGCCCGATAGCCTAAGGTCTTGTGTTTGACCTTAGAGGCACCTTAGGGGGAACCTGTTTGGCAATAATTATGCACCCCTAGTCCACTATTTACTTATTTCGACTACAAATAACCTAAAAATTACTTTATTTATTTAAATTTTTGTGTTATATTGTAAATATAACTAATGTAAACAAACAGTCAGCTGATTTCGTAAACCGTTGGATATTTCCCGCCAGAATATAGGATGCTGACTTCGGCATCGATCGCAAGCATGGTATTGATTGCTTTGCTTCTTTGATAAATGGAAATTTATATATATTTAAATAAAACTAACTTATCGAATTTTTTTCTGCAGAAAAACAGCAAAATCATATTATTTGGAAGGGGCCAAACTTTTCCAAATTATAATTTATTGGGTTGAGATATCTGCAAAAAAGAGGTAGTTATTAACTAATAAGGAAATGTGGAACATGATCAAGCAAATCAGACAAGTTCGGGCAATCCATTCTTGAATTTTTGGGGGTCCAAAGATCACAAATGTGTTAACTGGTTCGGATTGGGTTCGAATTAAAGGGTTAATTAAAAATTTATAAAAATATCAACGTAAAATCAAATTTTTGAGTTATACAACAGAAATATGAAAAATATGATAGAATTTGAGATTTTGACCATTTTTTCTCAATTTATGCAAAAATTATGAAGTTATTAAGTTTTAAATTTTGTCTTGGGAGACCAGTCATAGGAGCGTAAGACAGAGCGCGTTTGTCTCGGGAGACCAGGCAGTCGAGTGGTAAAGGTTAAGACTGATTTATAGTCCAACTGGAGAGACATGTTACGTTATCTGTGTTCACGCAGTTCCGTTTAATTTCAGTGGTTGGTGTTAGACTAGGGGTGGGCAACCTCCGGCCCGCGGGCCACATTATTTTATTATATCTATTACCAACGCTATATATACTTACATATCTGTACCTTCTCTTTTTTAAATAAATACTTTTATTATCAATTGTTTTTGTTTTGGCCCATGGCCCACCATAAATTTGTCTATACGGCCCCCTACAAAAAAAAGGTTGCCCACCCTGCATTAGACTATAACCATACAACTCCACAATGCTAGAAATAACAAACAACATTCCCATCATTCTCAGTTTTATGCATGCTCCATAATTCTTTACGAAGATGGGCACTGTTTCAAAACGAAATATATCACTTATATTATTAATGAGAAGATTGAAGAAAAAAAAGAATAAAGGACTATATGTTTGTTCAATATTTGATAGAAGAAAAGAATCAAGTGCTTATCATAATCTCGTACAAGAATTACGGCTGATCCTCTATCTTGGATTGCGCAAGGTATTCTGGTCTAGCGAGAGAACTTCCAAGTAGAGAAAGTTTTAATCTTAACATTTGATACTGCACTAAGTTTTATGTTGATAGAATTTTGACTATAAACCATGACACTAACGTCGAACGTCCAACGACTGCTAGCGATCTTGAAACAGCATGCTGCAGTTGGACTATAAACCAGCCTTTAATCATCTAATGTTGCATCTAAAGATTTTTGACTTTTTCTAATGTTGAAGGACACTCTTCATGATCATACATTTTCCAACAGTTGTGCTCTTGAATCAGCTATTTTTCAGTGGATAAAACAGACCCCTAAAGAAGTGTTCACAGCAGCCAAAGTATCATGGCATCATTGTTGTGAAAAATGTGTATGTCTAAAGCAGTGGTTCTCAACCTTTTTTCCCCCCTGGGCCGCATACATTTGTTTGTTACATTAAGTGGTACATACGTTTGTTTGCTATATTAAGTGGGCTGCATACATTTGTTTGCTACATTAAGCAGGCCACAACATGCTATATCAGCAGTCAGCAACCGGTTGGTGTCACGTGAAAAAAGTCTGATTTCTAAAAAATTGCCTACAAACATTGACCAATAACATTCATGACTTTTCAATTCATGAATGTTATTGGTCAATGTTTTCCAAACTGACCTATGACCTGTAAAATTTTATGAGTGCATCAAGAAGGACCTTAGCAAATTAGGAAAATTCTAATTTTTCCAGATTAAAATTTTTTTTTAATATCAGAATTTTTAGGAAAAGTCAATTTTTTTCTAGATTTAAAAAGATTTTTTAATATCAGAATTTTTATTTTTGATTGTGGGAGAAGAATTCTGCGCTTTCATTAAATTCATGACTGTATGTTCCAGGACGCACGTAAAAGTTTGCCGGGCCACAGGTTGAGAATGGCTGGTCTAGAGGGTGACTATGTTGAAAAGTGACAGTAGTTTCAGCTTTTTAGGATGAGTACTTTTTTCAAAATAAATTAGGAGACTTTAGAACTTGAATGCACCTTGTATATATTACCTATTCATAGAAAATGAAAATGTTATCATATGAATTCAATCAAAGAATTAATTGTTTAAACTTTATACTAATAGTTTTATTAATGTTTTTGTTTGCATCACACTTTTGAAAATATACTGTGTGTCCCCAATCCAAAATCTGAATCTTTAACTTCACTTTCACATGCAAAAGATCTTTTGGGACAGGGCTATGACATCATGATGTGAAAGATGAGACAATAATGAGAACACAGCTATGCAGACTGTCTTAATTCAGTAAATAGTCAAATATTGTCAGTGCAAAGTATCTGAGACTACTTATTTACTATTGTGTTGTTTATATATTGTTAAAAAATATCAAAAAGTCTGATATTAATAATCCAATGGGAAACAGAGATAAGATTCTTTCAAAAATAGTAAACAAATACATTTACATTGTTTGATGCATTTATATTCTAGTTTTTTATGTCAAATAAAAATAAACAAAATAAAATAAATTTTCTGAAAGTTTGAAATTTTTTACACTTTTCTTCTATTCCATCATCTCATGTATTCCAAAATCCAAAACATGGGTTCCAAGCATTTCAAATTGGTGACACACTAGGTCTTTGACTTATGAAATTAATTCATCCAAAAGTTTCCGTATAAATCAAAAACTATTAAATTCAACAATGCTTAAATTTGATATATACAAAAGGGCACATTAGCAAACGGAATTGTCAAATGAAATGTATGAACATACTTTAAGCATAAATAAGATAATTTAAGGCTAAAAGTAGAATTTTTGGAAAAAATTAAACTGTTTAATAAATTTTTCATTTGAATTTTATGGAAATTCAATGAAAATAAAAAGAATTATGTATCTGCATATCTCTGAAACCATATAAATCAAAATCATGTAAATTAGACCTACCATATTCAACCTGTACTAGACTATTTTGTATATATTTGTATATATTTTGTATATATTTTAAATGATAAAAAGATAACAGTTAAAAAAAAAAGAAAGTTTTAGATAAAATCTGAAAAAATTTATTAATCATAATATGTTGTTTTACTCATTACATGATGCTATAATAGCTAGCAGAATACAGCAAAATATGGTTATGGTAAACACCAATCTTATTCTATTTGTATGTAAAAGACAAAGTAGGGAAGTGTCATACAAGAGTAATGAATTATTGAAAAAAGAAAATTACAGAAAACACAATTCAGTAAAATGTGTACAATTACCAAAAAATGAAATTCCTTTTAAATAAAATACTTAAAATTTTTCTATTATAATTAAAAATATTCTATACATATAAAAACAAATGTGCTGATTGACTGATTCAACACCTAGCCCAAACTCTCAGACCTAAAAACATGAAATTCAGGGAGTATATTTCTTCCATGATATAAGCACCCACTAAGAAGAGATTTTTAGAAATTCAATCCCTAAGGGGATGAAAAGAGGTAAAATGTGTTTTCAAGGATTCCTCAATATTTCTTAGGCATGATTAGATACTGAATTGGATTTTATTTAAAAAGGTTACCCTACAAATGCTTAAAAACATGACTCAGGATTTTCCCCTAATCAACCTTAAAGGATGAATCTAGATTTAGGATGAATAATACAACTCTTTGCACTTCCTGTATTTGCTGAGTTATAACAGTCTGTTTTTGGCATATAGATCTCTTTAAAATCTTTAAAAAGTGTTTTAATAGTTTTTTAAATTTCACCTCTAAAGTGTAAAAGTAAAAATGGGTATTTTTTATTCAATACAGGACTATTCTCCAATAGTCTCATAACAGTTTTTTGTAAACTTAACCATATCTTTATAAAAACAAAACAATGAATCTAAGAAACTTAAAAAAATGATAAATAGATAAATAAAATAAAACACACTTCAAAAAAGAGAAGGGATAAAATGCATTAAAAAGTGAAAAATAATCCTTTCTTAAATTTAAACTATTCATTGCAATCAAAGAAAAGTTTATTGGAGTCGAAATGTAATTATAGTAATTAATATTGCAGAGTACAGGAATCAAGCTACATGAAATAAATCCTTTTGATTTTTAAGAATTAATACCAAAAATTTCTTTTCAATTTAAACTGGTTTATGTAAAATAAAAAACAGATCGAAAACTATCATAAAACAGCGTCTGCTTTGCTGATATAAATTTGGCTTAACTGCATCCATCAAAGATATTATATATTGTTATTCATATATTTTATTTATACTATTTACAATTATTACAGAGAGTAGGAAAAATTCAACCACAGAAAATCACGGGTTATTCAAACAAATGTAATTGATATGTTGTATAAGATGACAAAGATGACATCATAGAGAATCTGCAAGAGTATAGAAAAATAAAATAGGGGAAAAGGATTTTTCTCCTGATTGGTGATAGATTGATTCTAAGTCAATCGTGGAGAAATGAAGAAATTGAATAACAAAACAAATGTTATTGGAGTTTGGATGGGAAATATTATCCCACTCTGCAGATAACTAACATTGCACCTTCTGATTATTATTTGTTCAGATGGCTGCAGATGGTCTTCACAATACACATTTCCAGAATTATGAGGAAATTAAAACAATCATTTATCAAAAGACAAATCATTTTTTCAGATGTGGAATCTACTTATTATCTGAAAGATGGAAAAAGTTGTAGAAAATGAAGGAATACTTTAATTGAAATAAAAAATACGATTTTTTCTTTATAAATTTTTTTTTCTAAAAAAGAGACCAGAACTAACTGGAACACTCAATAGAAAGATCAGTTTATACTGTAGCTTTTTTTGAATACATTAATTCTAAACTTTTTGAGAATTTTTAATAAAAATTATAGACAAGTTAATATTTTACTGTATTTTAAACATAAAAGAGCTTAATTTTAATAATGACAGGTGAAATAGCTTTAATTATTATTTTATTTCTCATACACACTGAATTAAAAGGTAGAAAATTCATATTAGTTAGCATCTATATTAAAAGTAATATAATGTATAAAATATATTATTATTTATAATTCTTATAAATATATCATAAAAGACTAACTTCTTCATCAAGTTTTATTTTCTTTGATTCCTGATCAGAATTATCATCCCATCGACGTTTTTCAGGCATTTTAAGAGTTTTATCATCAGACATCAAATCTTCATTTTCCATTTGATTAGATCTTTCAAATTCTTCAATTAAATCACGACTTAAAATATTCTCTTCTGGTTCCCAACAATTTTCAGAACTAATCAAATTATAAAATAAACAAGTAAAATTTTTTAAATTTCTCTCTGATTCAAATGTTATTTCTGTAAGAAATCAATAATTAATTTATAATTAGAAGTTTTTATATTTAATCTTATGGATATCATCAATTTTTGATTCATGTATATCAAACTGTCTGAATTGAAAGAAAAAATTCATTTCCATAAATATTTCTGCTTATTTTATATAAAACACTTAAGATATTGGAGTTATGGTTTTGAAAATTCTTATTTAGTATCATTTAATATAATTCTTTCATTTTTATATATTAGAAATTATATATATCATTTTTTCAAGTTCTAAAAATGTTATGCAGAATAAATATCTGTAATTTTTTTAATCTAATACAGGTAATACATTCAAAAATCTGGCAACCTTGGGACCTGAGGAGTGGCAAATTTTTGAATATGCCGGATAATTGAAGGTTTATATATGCTGTATATATTTAATAGAAAATTACCACATTTACAGTCTTTTAAAAGAAAAAATAAATAAATATTAAAAAAAAGAAAGAATGAGCAAAGCTACGTGTTAGCGTGGCAAGCAACACCGAACAACTGAGAATGGTGTACATCAAAACATCAAAGCACCTCCAGAAAATAGTGATGCGACAGTGCGGGGAAATTTGAAAATACATTCCTAAAATTCATGCCGGAATACTGAAGTTTCCGGATTTTCAGTTGCCGGATTTTTGAATGTCAACCTGTACTAACAAAATTTACCTAATCTATTCAATTAATTGCTTCAATTTAACAGCCTTTGATCACAAAAAGACTAAGATGCATCATCAACATTTATATATCATGTTATAATTCATATACTTTTAACCCATTTGTTGCTGTTGAAATGTATAGGTATCAAGGAAGTGGAACAAAAACAATAAAAAAAATAAGTTAAAAAAATTAATCCTGATTTTATTAATTCAGCTTTTTGCATATCAGATTTTTGAGTGTATTTGTAAAAATATGCCTTTTTAATAGTGGTTTCTAAATTTTTTCAGGTACTGAAATATTTTTTTAAATTACTTGAAAACAGGCATTGTTTATATTTGAATAATTCAATAGAATTTGGATTTTTTTTTTTACCCTATCTGACTGATTTTATGGTCTAATATAGCAAAGTCATTACAATTTTGGGATGTGAAATATTTTTGAAATTTTAAGTAAAAATCAAATTTTTCACACAATGAATTATAAAATTCTGAAAACAAAAAATATTTTAGATAATAAGAAAATAATGGTTAATTCTGTTAAAATAAACTAAAATATATCTTAATCATTCACTTTTTATTTCAATTTCATGGAAATTTAGGAGAAAATCACAAAAAATAAGTAAATGCCCTGTGGTCATTTAAATGAATGTGATACTTTTATTGCTTTACTACTGCCACTTGCTTCCCAGGAAATTGCAGACAAACCTACTTTACCCTGCAGTAAGTGATATTGGATCAGTTGCTACAATAAACCATTTGCAGTTCAATTAGAGGAATGTGAAGAATATATTATCTACATATATTATAAATCAGAAATGTCTGAGTGCATATGTGCGCTTACAGGGCTCGACAAACCCGGTAGCCAAGTAGCCAATTGCTACCAGAATTTCCATTTTGGCTACCGCTTACAAACAGGTGGTAGCTATTTGGCCACCGGCTAATGCAAACAGCTGATTCTAGGGACTCCGATATTGTAAAGAAGGCCGTAGTCCTAATTATATTTAAAATCTGAACCTTTAGGACAAATTTCTTCCCTGTATGCTTTAAATTTATCACAATATTGTTTAATGTTTTTATTATGATAGCCGAGCACCTAAACGAATCGCTTTGTTTACATTTCGATCCCGACTGCCATGTTTTCAACAAAAACTCTCTCTTATTGGTTGCCGGATTTCGTCTTCCGTAGCTGTCAAAGTGTACTTAAATATATTCATTTAAAAAAGAGATGATAAAATATATGCATATAATTTGATAAATTTCCTTTCAAAAAAAGAAAACAAAGAGGTTTACTCTTACAAGGAAATTAACTTGTTT
>AYEL01090605.1:0-10966 GCA_000484575.1 Olivierus martensii
GTGCAAGTCTCACTTTTGAGTTGGCTACCATGAAATTTGCAGTGGTAGCCAATTGTCTACTCAACTTTTTGAAATTTGTCAAGCCCTGGCTTATAACGCAAGAATGGCTGAATGGATTTTTATGAAACAACTTTTGTTTATTAGGGAATTTACGCCAAAAAATTTACAGACAGGTATTGATTATTAGAAATTGATTTTATATATTGTAATTGGCGTAAATTATTTGATAACAATTAAAGATGGAAGATCAACGCTATTTGAACAACTTCATTGGGTTACATTGACCATGTGACATATTAGCTGGCTGATATCATTAGATTACTATGATCGTATCTTTAGTAACTGAGCAGTCTCATTGGATCATAATGGACACGTGATTCTTGCAGGTGACCATTATAACCCAATGAGACTGCTTTTAATGGAGGATATCAAGTAATGTGCTGTATATTATTTCATTAAATTAATGAACTTAAGATTTCATATTAAAAGGCTTTTTTAAAATCTTTTTCTAATTTTCTATTGATTATAGCTTACATTACTTTATTTAGACTAATATACTTAAGTTAAACTTTGATTAGGCTTAGTGATCACGTGATGCTTATGTTAAACTTTGATTAGGCTTAATGACCACATGTTATTAGCAGCCATGGCTTTTAAAGATATCTAATCTATTTTTTAAAGATATCTAATCTATATAGATATTTATATAATATCTATAAATATAAATCTAACTACCTATGCTGTATGTTCAATTATAAGGCAAGATAGGCTGAATTTCCTAATGCCCCTTAAGATTGTCACTATCATTATCATATGTGTAGAAACGAAACTGACATTACCATAGCAACACAACTATTTGATTTACAATAATAAAATTTTATAAATATTTTTGAATTATTTATGCGACTACAGATTTGTTATTTAATCTATCAGCATTTTTCAATCTGTGATTATTTCATGATTTTCACTAATGTAAGTTTCTTCTACATAATAAAAACTATTTCTTGATGCTCTTCATTTTGAGACTATCACATGTTTTGATATAAAGTTTTCGTATATTTTACAGTTGTATAAATTTTATAATGCCACGAAAACGAGGAAAGTCTTTAAGTAGATTAACTCCTGCTAAAAGATTGCATTTAATTCGAAAAAATGAAACATATCGTACAAATTGACAGAATTCTAATAGAGAAAGAAAGATAAAGAAATGAACATTCGAAAGACACATATTTCAAATAAACAACATATCTATATGGGAAAGATTTTCAGAATACATTGAAGAAAATCCTGAAGGTCATCTAAAAGGTGATAATTTAAAAGAAAGAGAAACTTAAGTACAATGCCATGAACTACCTGAGCAACACCAGGCATGGGTCTGCTAGTAGATGTTTATATACAAGAAGAAACCATTTTCATATATGTTAGGATTTTTTGATATAAATAAAATTTATAAAAAGTAATGCTGAAAATTGTGAAAATAAAGTAAGAACAAATTAATAAATATGAAATATTAATAAAAATGATAATATTTCAATGAATTCACGTAACTTTTTAATAATTATATACTTTCATTCAACAAAAGTTATGCAACACGTTTTTTTATAAATAATTTCTGAAAATTTTTAGCAGAATTTCTTTGTTCATGGCTCATTTTGTTAAGAGAACATGTTGCTATGTGAAATTATCAATTATTTTGTTGAATGACTAAGATTACATATAAAACAAAATTGTTTTGTCAATTTCATATATGAAACAAAAGTTTTTAAAAAAATAAAATTCCAAAAATTGCTTATATTTTTAGAAAGTTTTGAAATTTTTAAAATTTATTGCATTTTTTGCTCTCTTGAAATGAAAATTAGATGAGATTTCACAATTTTAATTTATCTTTTTTTGCATATTAATTACATTTAATTTTTATAAATTATCAGCAGCAAAAGGGTTAAACCAATTAAAACAACAATTACATGATTTTTTCTTAGGATAGGGGGACAATTTTATTTGTAATAGGCATGAAATTTTTATATCATAAGTTTAACTAGCCTAGGGAATATCAACCAAATTAAACCAAAACACAAACTAAACAAGCCAAATTTATCTCTAGCACATTATTTTTGAAGTAAACTGAGATTTAATTAATTATTTAAATTTCAGCTAAACTAGCAATATCTATTAAACTTAATAATTAAACTTTAATTTTTGCTAAATCTTTAGAAGTAAAAATTTGCCTTGATTGAGTTATCACACAGTTCCATCAAAAAAGATGACAAGAGAAACATGATCTTTCTAATCATACATGAAATAACTGAATGCAAACAAAAATCAGCTGGTTGTGTCTTTTCTATTACAGTGGTACCTCGGATTACGAACGTCTTGGTTCATGAACAAATTGGTCTACGAACACCATTTGCGAACAAATTTTGCTTCGCTTCCAAATCAGTCTACGAACACCATTTGCAAACAAATTTTGCTTCGCTTTACGAACGATGATTCACGAACACATACGCACACAGTGCATGAAGCACATGTGACTCGCTCACGAACACGCGCGATTGAGTATATGGAGCGCACGTGACTTGTGGCGCACAAAACCCTGCACACAGCCTCGCCCCCAGCAGCAATCCAGTTCGCCTAGCTCATATGGGTACAGTAAAGTTCCAACAAGTATTGATACAGTTGGCCCAGCTCACATGGGTACAGTAGAGTTCCAACAAGTGTTGATATTTTCTTTATTTAATTAAATTTATCCCTTATTATGGATCTCAAAAAATCTTTTCTTTACTTAATTAAATTTATCCCTTATTATGGCTCCCAAAAAAGAGTATTAGCATGTTTAACACCACCTTCACTTTCTTCTAATATTACTGTTATATTTATTAGTGGTGGTGTTAAACATGCTTTCTTCTAATATTACTGTTATATTTATTTATGTTAAACATGCTTTCTTCTAATATTACTGTTATATTTATTTCCTTCATTAAACATGCTTTCTTCTAATATTACTGTTATATTTATTTCCTTTTTGGTAAACATGCTTTCTTCTAATATTACTGTTATATTTATTTCCTTTCTGATACGGCTCCCAAAAAAGTTAAAAGTGTTAGTGAAGGTGGTGTTAAACATGCCACTCCCAAAAAAGTTAAACATGCTTTCTTCTAATATTACTGTTATATTTTTTTAGTTTTTTTCTTTATTTAATTAAATTTATCCCTTATTATGGCAGTGTTGATATTTTAGTTTTTTTTCTTTATTTAATTAAATTTATCCCTTATTGTTTTTTCTTTATTTAATTAAATTTATCCGTTATTATGGCTCCCAAAAAAATTAAGTGTTAGTGAAGGTGGTGTTAAACATGCTTTTTTCTAATATTACTGGAGTGTTAGTGAAGGTGATGTTAAACATGCTTTCTTCTAATATTACTGTTGTGTGTTAGTGAAGGTGGTATTAAACATGCTTTCTTCTAATATTACTGTTAAAAGTGGTGTTAAACATGCTTTCTTCTAATATTACTGTTATATTTATTTGGTGGTGGTGTTAAACATGCTTTCTTCTAATATTACTGTTATATTTATTTACACATAAAGCCATAACATGTTAAATTTTTTTTCTAGGATAAAAAAACGTCTCTGTATTATTTCCACACATAAAGCCATAACATGTTAAAATTTTCCTAGGAGATGTTAAACATGCTTTCTTCTAATATTATTGTTATATTTATTTCCTTTCATTAAACATGCTTTCTTCTAATATTACTGTTATATTTATTTCCTTTTTGAATTATTTCCACACATAAAGCCATAACATGTTAAAATTTTTTTCTAGGATAATTTCCACACATAAAGCCATAACATGTTAAAAATTTTTTCTAGGGAAAAAACGTATTATTTGGATTTACATTAATTGCAATGGGAAAAATTGACTCGGATTCACACAAAGCCATAACATGTTAAAATTTTCCTAGGACAAAAACGTATAAGCCATAACATGTTAAAAATTTTTTTTCTAGGATAAAAAACGTATTATTCTAATATTACTGTTATATTTATTTCCTTTCTGTATTATTTCCACACATTAAAAAAAATTAAAAGTATTAGTGAAGGTGGTGTGAAACATGTTTTCTTCAGCTCCCAAAAAGTTAAAAGTGTTAGTGAAGGTGGTGTTAAACATGCTTTCTTCTGTTACTGTTATATTTATTTCCTTTCTGTATTATTTCCACACATAAAACCATATTAAGTGTTAGTGAAGGTGGTGTTAAACATGCTTTTTTCTAATATTACTGGAGTGTTAGTGAAGGTGATGTTAAACATGCTTTCTTCTAATATTACTGTTGTGTGTTAGTGAAGGTGGTATTAAACATGCTTTCTTCTAATATTACTGTTAAAAGTGGTGTTAAACATGCTTTCTTCTAATATTACTGTTATATTTATTTGGTGGTGGTGTTAAACATGCTTTCTTCTAATATTACTGTTATATTTATTTAATTTCTGTATTATTTCCACACATAAAGCCATAACATGTTGAAATTTTTTACCACACATAAAGCCATAACATGTTAAAAATTTTTTTCTAGGACAAAAAACGTATTATTTAGATTTACATTAATTGCAATGGGAAAAACTGATTCGGATTACGAACTTTCGGATGACGGCAGGGTCAAGGAACAGATTGTGTTCGTGAACCAAGGTATCACTGTATAAGTCAAGGAACGGATTGTGTTCGTGAACCGAGGTATCACCGTATTTATATTAGAGTTTAAGCAGTTTTTGAGATTAGTAAAATAGTTATCAAGGAACGGATTGTGTATCGTGAACCGAGGTATCACTGTATAGATCGGAGAGGAACGGATTGTGTTCGTGAACCGAGGTACCACTGTATATATTTTATTTAGATATGTTCGTGAACCGAGGTATCACTGTAGTTTTGATTATCGATGGATTCGGATTACGAACTTTTCGGATCACGAACAGGGTCAAGGAGATCACTGTATATGAAACTTGTTATTTATATAAATATTTAATATATATATATTTAATTCAGGTATTTGATAATATTCAATTTGAATAAACTATAATAATGATTACATTTTGTGTATATACATATATACAGTATATATATGGATTTATAATATTTAAAATATAAATAAAAATCTCTAAATCTGGAAAGAAGAATGGATTATTTTATTCAGAGTTAATGGCCAAATCATTCAATTAAAAAAACTATAATTTTATAGATAACTGAATAAAACCAATTAATATATATATGAAAATATAAAATACTTCATTCAACACACACAACAGAATATTTAGCTATCTAAAGGGTTAAATTTTCAATTTACTTTTAAAATTTATTTTTTTAGAACTTGATCTAAGAATAAGTGAAAAGAAGATTTTTTTATATAAATGTTTATATAGTGTTACCTAAATTTTACATTTTCCCACCATATACAAGTGATCAAAAAGTTTGTATAATGGCAAACCATCAACAAATAGTAATGTCTAATGGAAATATATATGTACTGCCTCAGTCAAACTTCCTGCCTGATACTATCCATGGAGCAGATTGCTGCGGTCGTGAGCGACCGAGCTTAGGGCTAGAAAGCTGGACGCGGACATCCGCTCTCCGCTTCACCGATTCAGTAAAGAAACGATGAGAGTAGTAGTATTTCAACAGCGGGCCCTGAGGAGGACCTCCCACTTATGCTACATCACTCATGTCTCTTCACAGAGTTAGACTAGATACTTCATCCCTGCCCGAAGTACAGTCGATTCTTGCTATTCGCAGTAGTTACGTTCTGTAAATTCTTCGAGAATACTGAACCATTGCACCTATGGGAAATACATAGTTAGGTTCCTGAAAATCTTTCTTCCCAACATTTTCATACTTGGTTTATGTTTTTTTTTCTGTTTACAGATATCCTATTTAATATGTATTGCATTACTTATAAATAATTACAGTATAGGCAGTGTATAGTACAATATACAGTATTATAATTACAGTAATCTTTAATTTTTAAAAACATTAATTATGTAGTAAATAAAATCTTATTTTTGATGGGTAGTTTTTTGATGTTTGATGTGATAACTGACAAATTGTCTTTCTGAACTGTGTTGAAGAACTGCATCAACCTTGTCTGCGTCGCTTTTTGTCTCAGATTTTCTAAAATTTCGAAGTAAGGAGCAAATGCGCAGGATGTCAGGCACCTAAATTTGAGGGTGCATTCAAGCATAGGGGGACAATCTTCTATGAGACCTGCAGATGATATGAACAGGCTTTTGGCCTACCTGCAGTCTGTGGAAGCAAGGATAGGTAATGGAAAATTTTCTGGCAAACTGATTCAGAGACTACATTTGGTAGCAAACAATTTCCTTTATTAGAGAGAATTTACATTGGTAATAGTATTATCACTGCTTAGCAGGAGTCCGCGAATAAGCATGAAAGCTCTGCAAATATCGATTTTGTGGTAACAAATAAATTTTCACGAATAGTCGAATACGTGAATAGTGAGTACTGATTATATATATTGGGTGTACTGCTAGATCAATACAAAAAAGAATAAAAGAGTATAAAGCAGATGTGGATAAAGGACTTCAGAGTACTATGCTTGCATAAAGGATTTGATGCCCGGGCTATATGGAGTGACGTAAAGTTACTAAAGATGACACAAGACCTGATAAGGGCAAAATTTGTGGAGGATTTTGAAACTTTTAAGAATAAAAGGGCAGAAAATAATATCATAAATATCGTAGAACCAAATTTAGTAAGCTCCAAATGGCTGGGTGTAAAGAAGTAGTACGAAAAAAATGGAAGAACTGATTTACCCCTAACAGCTTAATGAGTCAAATGGTCCTATATATGTTATCTTTATATGAAATTATTTAGTATTTGAATTTTATTTTATATTTTTATAGTTATAATGTATTTAAAAACTTCCAGTTCATGTACGAATTTTAAAATAATAATATTTTGCAATCATCTTGGTTTGAATGTTATTCATTTTGAAATGTATTCTAAAACTGTGTTTTAATGTTTATATTGGTTTTACATTTTGCTGAAGAGGACCCAGAGGGTCAAAAGCACTACAATAAATTTATTTTTAGTTAGAAAAGAAAAATATAAAGTCTGTATTTATCAACTTTCCTGTTCTTTGCACTCCTTTTTGATATTTGTTTAAGTATGAAATAGCGTATTTCAAACCTTCATGATAACCAATTAATATGCAAATTTTTATTATTGAATATTAAGATAAACCATATAATTAGTTCAAAATTTACATAAATTTATTTAAATATTACCATTAATTTATTAATAATTTATATTTATTGGTATGTTTTTCTTCATTTCAATAATTTTTTTTTAATATTTAATAAGTTTTTTAATTTATATAAAAACAAATTTATATGGAAATAGTCTCCTTTTTATATATAAACAACTATAATATTCTTTACTTTGTTCTAATTAGATCCCTGTTGGTTGATTTCTCACATTAATCCCAATAACACAATTCGCATGTGTAGTAGGCTTAGTAGGAAAAGCACAGGAAAGGAGTGGCACATAATAAAACAATAAAGTGCCATGCTTCTTTTAATACTTTGCTGAAATGGATGCAGAATTATATTCCTTTTCATTGTCATCAATTTTTCACAGACTCAATTATCAAAGACATGATCATAGTAATCCAATAATAATGGTCAGCTAACAATTTACATGATCACTGTAATCCAATGAGGTTGCTCAAATAGCATTGATCTTCCATCATGGATTTTATATCACATAATTTATGCCAATTACATTATATGAAATCAATTTCTAATAATCAGTACTTGTCTATAAACCTTCCTGCATAAATCCCCTAATAAACAAAAGTTGTTTCATGAAAATCCATTCAGCCATTCTTGCATTATAAGCAAACACGTGCATGCAAGCATTTCAGGTTCATTATATAAATATAGATATAAGAAATTTTTTGCAAAAATCAATTTGAATAATTTTTTCATTATTTTCCCTAAATTATTCAATATAATATATGATTTAAATATGGAACTAAATTCATTAATAATAATGCATTTTATAATATTTTTCTGCATAGAATGCAAAACAAACACAGTTATTATTTTTAGAGCATGCTACAAAATGATTTAATCTGAAAAGGATTATCATATATTTATATGTTGCAATATGGTTTCTAATAGAAATTAGTATTTTTTGAAGAAAAATTTTTTTAATTATACAAAAAATCATCCATATAAATTAAAAATTTATGAAAATATTGAATTAATGAAATTTTTCTAAAATATTTTCATAATTATTATAACAATATTTATAGTTTTTATACACTGCCATTACTATAAGAATATTAATAAAAAGTTTCCTTACTTGGGATAACCTTTCCATTTAAGTAAATATTCTAAACGTCCATTCTGAAATCGTTTTCCTAAAACTTTTTCAACTTGATATACTCTTTCACCCTAGAATAAAGATAGTTATTTAAAAAAACAGATAATTCATTGATTGTTTTAACAAATTAAAAATAAAAAATTTATTTATAGAAATTACAAAAAATATTTAAAAATATCAAAAATAAAATTTGAAAAAATTTTATAATTAATTTGTATTTGCATAAGGAAATGCTTAATATATAAGCAAGTCAATATATAAGTTGCAAAATGGAATAAGAAAAAAAATGATTAAAAACTTGACTGAACATAATCCTCTATTTTCACATGACGTATAAGTCACGTGATGTAATGAAAACATTTCGGAAGCCGTATTGACAAGTCTATAGGAAGAAAGAGCTAAAAGTTGAACCAGCCATCACGCAATTATGAAAGCAAATCGTCAACCACTACGCTACTGAGACATTCCAAAGTTAATTAAATTTTAGAATATATGAACTCAATACGAAATTTCTCGTGCTATTTTCTCGACAATGCTTGAGTAGTGCACTTAATTGCTCACACATTATATTGTCCTAGGGGACTACTACAAGTATGCAAAATTTCAAAAAAAATCGGTGACCCGAATGTCTGAACCTCCCTTTGTTAGTTGATTTAAATTTAATAATAATGACACAGATTTACAAAAAACTTTTCCCATACATAACTTGTGTAAATGGAGAACATATACACTACAGTAAAATAAGCAAGATAAGTCGACCGCTGTTATTGGTTAATCTGTGCATATGCATGACCGTCCATGATTGGCTTCCTCCAAATACGCACGATATGTGAACAGTTCGAACGCGATCACTCGATCGTGTGCGTGTTTCGCAGGGCATCGTAGACGCGCGTGTCTCGCGCACTCGCTATAGTGTGAACCGGTCTTTAGGCTACTTCCTAAGTGCCAGCGTCCAGCGTGTGCGTGCGTGCCATAGCCTATTTGCGCTACTATTTCGCCTACCACTAGGTGTCCAACGTGCCAGCGTTCTTTTGAAGACTCGTAAAGATGGCATCAAAGCGAAAACTCAGTCTACTAACTGCGATGGAAAATAGTCTACTACGTTACGGATACGAAATGCCTCGAAATAGAAATGAAAGAATAATATTTGTAAAATCGGTAAAATTTGGAAAAATTTCATCATTTGTATCGTGAAATTGTAGAAAATAAGATACATCAAACAATAATTATGTTGCCTCTTAAAAAGTTAATATGATTTGATTAATAAAGTTTAATTATCCAAGTAATAATAAATGATATTTATAGAATCGGTTACTTTAAATTCTTTTTATATATTATTTCAGCATTATTACTTAAATATGTCTTTTTTTTATTGTATGTTTAAGCTACATAAAATTTAACAAAACTCTCATTTTAATTGCAATTTCATTCCCATTCTCTGTTGTGATATTTTTTCCTTTTATGGTCCCATAATACAGGTTTTTAAAAACTTCTGATATTAATAATTCGACAAAAGCAGTCATTTTTCGAAAATTCTTGAAGAAACACGATCAAAAAGGAAGCAGAATCCTCTATTTTCACGTGACGTAGTAAGTCAAGTGATGTAATGAAAACATTTCGGAAGCCGTATTGACAAGTCTATAGGAAGAAGTTCAGAACTGACTTTCGTTTCATATACAACGTATTAAAATTAATAAGAGTGAAATATGCCAACTTCATGTTGTGCTTATGGTTGTACGAACAGCAATAATAAAGAAGATTCCTTAAAAAATGGAATATCTTTTCATCTTTTTCCCCATAGTAAACCTACTTTGATGAGAGAATGCATCGCAAAAATCAAAAGAAAAAATTTTAAGCCAACAGCTTACACACGTATATGTTCCGTACATTTTGAAGAAGACTGTTTTTCTTATCAGCCTTTTACCAAGAAAAGATTTTTGAAACCGACAGCTGTACCGACCAAATTTATATTTAACAGTAGGCCTAAAATAAAAAGGAAAAGAACGTCATATACAGTAGCGAACAACGAAAACGAAAGGTTAGCTATCATAGTAAATTATATAGTATTAATATCTATAATGATATTTTATTTATTGATAAAATAATTTCTAAGTAGGTGTAATTAAAAAACCATTATTAAATACAAATAATATTAGGAATACAAATGAAAAAAAAATTAATTAGTATTTTTTTTCTTTAAGCATGTATTAATCAAGTAATTTAAATTTTATAATGAACTAATGTATGCTATTTAATTAACATATATTTATTACGTTATATAACAAAATAAAATTTTTGGTTATTTCTTACAGAATTTCTCCATATGAACCAGATTTCAATGAAGAAACTCTTAACAAAGAAAGCCAAACAGATATTCAGTTTGGAAATTTCATTAATGAACTATCTATCAGTAAAGCAGAGATAGATGTATTAAAAAATTCATTGAAAGAAACTCGCTTTAGCCCATCTAATATAAAAACAGATGATGAAATGAAATGCTTCACAGGTTTTAATTTTAAACAGTTCTATGCAATATTCAACTTTTTAACTCTTGAAAATGATTTAAATCAAAACA